>JAATLQ010037401.1:0-33576 GCA_013421005.1 Heliconius erato x Heliconius himera
CACACACACACACACACACAAACACACACACACGCACACACACACACACACACACACACACACACACACACACGCGCACGCACACATACGTACACACTTATACACCTCACATAACCATTACGCACATCAATTACTTTAATAATGTTCCATTTGTATACTATATTTTGTAATTAATTGTTTATTATAGAATAATTGTATGTTTTTATTATTTTTATTATTATTATTTATTAATTTGTTCTACTTTAAATAATCTTTGTAATGTATTCAGTTTACTCATACTACTTTATGAAACGACGCTTGTGAGGCGGGCGTTAATAACTGCAACACAGTTTATAACTAATGCGGTTATTATCGTTATAAATTATTATTTTGTCTGTAATTTTGATATGAATAAATTATTATTATCTATATATATAAAAGGACTTGTGCTGACTGACTGAGGTAAGACGCACGCAAAGCCGTAACCGCTGATGGTGCAAACGTGAAATTTGGGCAGATGTTTATTTTCATATTCTGGACATCCACTAAGAAGGGAATTTGAAAAATTTTAACCCTAAAGGGATGAAATAGGGGTTGAAAGTTTGTAGGGAAAAAAAAAATAATCTGTACCGATTTTTATAAAATTTGAAATTCATACTCTTAAACATATTTCATTGAATACGTGTTTCATGGTTTTTAAGAATTCACCCCCTAAGGGGTTCAAAGTTTATATGGAAAAATCTTTAAATTGCCACCGATTTTTATAAAAATTGAAATTCAGACTGTTAAAAATATTTTATTGAACACGTGTTTCGTGGTTTTTTTAGAATTCACTCCTAATAAGCGGGCGAAGCCGCGCGCGCCCTCTAGTTATATTATATTAATATTGGTGGTATTAGCTTATATTTATATGATGATGAAGGTTTTGAAGCACGTGTGTCTAATTTCGTAAATATACTTATATCTCGTATGGAAGATACGAACTCGAATCTCTACTGAACATACTTCCCAAGTATACCACTTCAGTCACTTGTTCTAATATCTTACTATTTACACTGATCTTACATTCCGTCCTTTCTTCATCTTTTTCAAAAAATATTGATTATATATTATCGATATATCTTTTTAGATTTGCACAGTTACATTTAAAGACAATCGAATTGTCTTTACACAATTCTGATACATAGCCTCAAAAATATTATCTTATCAACGCTTAAAAAAATAAGTTGAACCACAGAAACAATAAATGGACACCATCGTTTTAGTTGGGAAACTTATAATTACATAAAACTAAAAAGTAAAAAAAAACAAATTCTCTTAACTCTTTTTTATGTGTGCAGAAAATGTGTAACATTGCATAAAAGTGTAACTTTTATGGTTCCGTGCCTTTAAAAGAAAAAAGGAACCCTTATAAGATCACTTTGTTCTCCGCCTGTATGTCTGTCTGTTAAGTCAAATTTATAGGGTACTTCTGGTTAATCTAGAATTATGAAATTTAGTAACTAGCATATACAGGTAGTTAAAGGTTAAAAAATCTGAAGACTATACACTTGTGGTTAAATCCTAAAAAATAAGGCTATTATTAGGGTTATATTTGGCTATAAAAAGGGGCAAAATTTAGTATTAACACCTCCAGTTCAAGTCAGGTATCAGATGAAAGGGTGCTGGCTAAGCATTGCCTGAATTTCTGAAAAAGCTCAGTACCTCCAACTTTTTACGAAACTCTCAGTGGGCTAGCCCGACTCACGCTTGTCCGGTTTTTTCTATTATTTTTAATATTAAAATATGAGAATGAAGAAATTCGAATTTGGGCTAAAGGGAATACACAGCAATATAACGACAGTACGACATCGAAGAATAAGTACCTTTGTAGGTATAATATACACATGTACGTCGTAACGACGTTATAATTTTATTAAAAAACCGCAATATTATTTTTTATTGTTGTTTTGGGATATTCTTTTTTCTTAGAACAGGCTGAGAAAATTTTGTAATAATATTTCCGTTTTTTTCTTGAAATTTCATCCTGTATCAGTAAACTGAGTTAAGACATTCCTTACCCGTTCCCGACGCACAGTCAAATTTTCATAACATAGCGTGTTGAATGTTGGAACTCTACTCCGCGTTTTGTCGTTTTTATCCTATTTCTAAGTAAATATAAAACTATTGTAAAAGCTTACATTTCGGAGTTGTTATTCTATTTCATAGGTATCATTCATCACTAAAAATTCTAAAAAGAAAGACCGCTGCGATTTTTGATCCGGTCCTTCAGAGGTCTGAAAAGTAGTCACTATTAATAACAATTTTGTTAAAAATTATTTACCTTCACTTAATTATTTGATTTTGATTTAGTCTTTACTCTTAAAAAAAGAACCTAGTGTTAAGACTCTCCGTTCTCAACTTTCTGCCGAAGTTTTCGAGGCATTATGTGTTGAGTGTCGGGACTCCACGCCGAGCTTTTGCCTTGGTGCCAGAGCGCAGAAATGGAAGTATTAAAAAAATAATAATTCGTTCCGTGGAGTGGGGATCGAACTCACAACCGCCGCGTTACAGCCATACTCTTGTGCCTCTGTACCACGACGGCTTCACTCTCTTTACCACCCTTGCGACGGTCTTCACCCTATAACTTAGATTTTTTACTTTCACTTTATTATATGAAAGAGATGGATAATTTTTCATAATTGCCTCTTCTACAAAATAATCTATGAGAATGCACTAGCCTTTGTACGAAAGTACACAGTGCCATACTAGTCTAGTACAAACACTTCTGACGTTACCAGCTTTATGCATCACTTGGAACGCGTTCAAAATGTATACTTTATACAAAAATAAAACTAATAAGATCGAGAACTTCGTTATTGTGTTGATTTTCTTAATTTTTTACTATTGCGCGCTGTCGTGATATAGTTAGTATATAGATTGTAGGTTTGATGCTTGTACCGATTATACTTAATTTTTTTACCTTGCTTTGGTAATACGTAGCAAGACGTAACGTAGAGTTCCTCCTAAAACCTCTTAAAAAAGAAAGGGGGGACCACAGTGTTTTGGCACTAGATCCTAGCTTCTCTGTTATATTGGAAAAGGCGTGAAACTAAGAAAATAATTTTACAATTATTTTCCTCCCTCAACAAAAATGAGACGACGTTAGTACTATTCATCACAAAAATAATCTCATATGTTATATACGTATATATATGCATATATAAAATGAACAACCTGAAAAGACTAAGATAAGAGTATCAAATGAACTCGATATGAAGCTAGAAGTTATAAAATAACAAGTAGATTACCCAAGTTTAGAACACTTTCTAACTATAAAGAGACTGTGGCAAGCCCTTTACAGCCTACTGTGCAGTATTAGCTGAGTACTTAGTAGAGGGAGTTAAGACAGATAATGAGTGATATTTTTGAGGTTACTTAAATTTTAATTAAAAATTTAAATACGTAAGTAACATTTTGCTTCAAATATAAAGACATCGAAAAAATCAAATATTCCTAATATCAATTACCTTGAATGTGGGCGGAAAGTTAGGTTGATAGGTACTATGCGAAAACGGAAACATAATGATAATCATAATATATTTATCAGAAATTCATATTTATTTCTAATATATAAAAAGATAAGAAAAATCATATTTTTATATATTTTCTTATTTTTTTTAAGTTTTAAAAAACCATTGACTTTTTTAAACATTTTTAAAGTGTTATTCCACACTTAGGACAGAAAAATACTTATTTAGAAAACGTATAAAAATTTGAACGCAGCGGGACTCGAACCCGCGCCTCCTGGAAACCAACGAACCGACCTGGTCGGTTGACTTTGTACAGATATTTTTGTATTTTAAATGCGCAATGTTTGATCGCTTTGCAGATGTTTTTATTAAGACGAAACAATCATTCTTTCCTTTGAAAAATTCTGCACAATTCGCAATATATATTTTTGAGTGTTATTTGAGATATTACATATAGAATGGAGCTCTACATCCAGTTTTTCTTACTAGAGAAGGATATTTAAAACAATGTTAAAATATATTCCTCGAGTTGGAATTGAGCTAACAACCACCATCATAAACGCTGTCACTGAACCACGAAGGCCATAATAACCAATTTTACGTATATCTATATAAAGTATCTTTTACATATCTTACTTAGAATAACTTATATAATATAAAAAAAAAACAATATAAAAAAAGAAAAGCCACCGCAGTATTACATTTCTAACGTAAATTATTGGTATGGAACAAAGATATATTTGAGTTCTTTTCCCCGTAGGTACTACGGAAAAAAATAATAATTGACAAGCTGTGAAAAATGAACATTGTATTCGTATTTATCCGCGCGCGTAATAACAGGGTTTACGATTATTTTCTAAGACTGCCGCCGCTGATTTTATTGACTGAGGGCATGATATGGCGAAAAACGAAATATATTGTACTTAGATATGGTCTTTTATGGTGTTTTCCAACCTTCCACAGGTTTCTTTTTTATATGTTAACGTTTGAGGCCAGTGGTGGCGCAGTGGCACGAAGTGTGACTGTAAAACCGACTGGTTGTGGGTTCGATCCCCACTCGAGGAGATGAAATATTTACTTAAATTTATATTTCCATTTCTTCGCTCTGGTGTCGAGGTTAAGCGCGGCGTTGAGTTCTGCCACTCAACACGCAATGCCTCCAGAAATCGGCAGAAAGTGGGGAACGGAGTGTCTTAACATTAGGTTCCCTCTGCCTACCCTGCTGTGTGCGGGATACAGCGTGAAGCTGATTTAATTTAATTTTTTTTATGTTAACTTTTGTATTTTTCATTATTTTTGATATATTATTTAAAATTATTGAGTGGGCATAAAAAATGGAGGTACATATTTCTGAGTTTTTCTGAATAAACCAGGTAAACAATGGCAATACCAAAAACGTCCAAACTCTCTCTCTCTTTTCTCTTTAATGGATAGAAAACATTCCCAAATGGCTCACAATATTATTTCCCCATTCTTGAGAGCAAAGGAATCTTTTTTCATTGATATTGAAAATATCAACTATTAAGTTTCTTGTCGGCTTCTCTCAGTGGAACTGCCTTCGTGGCAGCGACATGCTCATTCCACGTTTAAAAAAGGCTTACACAAGTGTATTTAATATAAAAATAACTAGATTTTTGAATATCGGAAGTTGCTTGTTAATATTGACATAATTTTCAGAGCAAACTAATATTTTTTTTATATTTTGGTGGTAGTTTTTTTATATATTTTTTTAGCTTTCACATGCTTAAAATATGATATTTTATAGCTGAAATAAATAAATAAATATGACAAGAGTTCTGTACCTCACACAACTCTTACAGTCCAAAAATATTGTAAGTTAGTTGGTAACACTGAAATTTAACTTTCAGCTTTAGGCTTAAGTTTTAGTTTTTTATATTTTTGGGACGGTAAAGTTGCGGACAGACTTTTTTTTGCTATATAATATAAATAAAAACAGCTTTTAGGTTTTTCTGATGTTTTATAGATCAAAATCCGAGTCTCTGATATTTTAAAAACGATTTCTCGTCCAATATCAATGAAATTTTTAATAGTGCACTGATGGACGGATACGAATTGACAATTGTAGAGACAAGTTATATTTTTAAAATGTATAGTAACGCTACTGCTTTGTTAATATCAAAATATGCTATCAAAACGAAACGAAAAAAATAGCCAAAATATCACAATAGTTTGAAGGACATGCCTACATTATAGAGTAATAGATAATTAAAAGACCGTGACAAAAATACGGGCTTAATTTATAGTTATGTGTTTATTATGTGTACAAATTACGTAGTAGGTACCGATTGGTATACCTACTACGTTTTAAATTTATTGGTAGAAGGCTGGAGAGTTATTGCCATATAAATTAGTATATTAGTATATTATTAGTATATTATTAGTATCAGTGCTTGAAAAAATATTATGAAAGCAAAAATTTTATATTATATTATATTTTAAGTCTATTTGTATAAGATCGTGTAGTATTCAAGAGAAAATATATATTTTATTACTTATATCTAACAGACCAGCGTGGCACTGTGGGACATGGTTAAGTAAAAATTAAAAAATAGATAGTCTTATTTCTTTTTTATAAAAAAAACTACGCCGTTAGTCTATATTGCTTTGTGGTTTGAAACACGGACCACCTCCCCCCCCCCCCATTCCTACGTCAATGCATATAACTAAATATATTGACATACATCTATATAAGAATAAATATAATAAACAATAATTTTCCTCCCACAGGTCTAGCAGTGCCGTTCGTAGAACTGACAGTGGCCCACGCGTCTGTCCTCACAATACTAGCTATAAGTTTCGAACGTTACTACGCGATATGTGAACCTCTGAGGGCCGGATACGTCTGCACGAAGACGAGGGCGACCCTCATATGCGCCTTGGCATGGTTCTTCGCAGCTTTATTCACCAGGTATACACTATAGTTTTTGTTTTATTTGACATATTGAATAATATGTTGGTGTTTATTAATAACTAGCAACCCAAACGCGGCTTCGCCCGCTTATACTTCTCAATGTGTTAAAGTTAAATTAAACAAAGATCTAATATAAATTGTAGCTTATGTGTTATTCTGATGTAAAAGCTATATTACTACAAAGTTTCATTAAAATCCGTTCAGAAGTGATTGCTTGACAGTGGAACAAACATCCGTCCACACAAACTTGGCATTTAGATGAGTTAGAAAGAGTAGGGGAGCACTGGGCGAGGATTTTCATCACATTTTTTTGAAGTATTCAGGATACGGAAAGTAGGAAAAAACAGGTTTTTCAATTATCATATTGGGGTTGCTTCTTTCTTTATAATATTTATATTTTATGGTCATTGTTTTCCTTTTCACGTATACCTGTTAAATTGCGTTTTGAGTGTTAGAACACAATGTCGGTTTCTCTTAACCCTGTTCCAAAATCCAAATGTTCCAAATTTTAAATATTTAAAAACTGAAATATATTTTAATTACTAAAGAAATAAATATTTGAATTGCATTTATTTTACTAAAAAATTACTTTACAATATTAATTCTATGCCAACAATATAGAATATCTGCCTGATAACTTAAGATTTAGTTTTTAAACAGCCAGATATAAAACGTAGGCATAAAAGTACTTTTACATTGTAAGGGCGCTATTTGTCAGTTATATTTTCTAGATAAAAAAGTACTAAGGAAATCCTCTAATTGTCTTTTACATATCAATTTCCGTGTGAAGATAAGAACGAAAAATGTATTTTTCCCTCCTTTATGTGGGACAGCGTGACTTTATGCATAGTAGTTGTTGGTTCGATCCCCAGTCGGAGTAATTATTATATTATATTTCGTTTTATTTTCTCGCTCTGTTAATACAAACGGCAATGACCATAAATTTAAGGGGGAAAATAGAATGTACACTAGGTTCTATATGCGAACGAATGCGGGATAAAGCGTGAAGCTGTAAAGTGCACGCGATGGTTTGTGATTCGATTTCTGTGATTAAATATAAAATTGTTGTTTTCGTTTGATCAACAAGGGTTACCGAAGAGCAGTTTTGGAGTTCTTATACTCAACACGCAAGGTCGACGGGAAACGGAGAATAATATATAACTGAGATTATTAGTCTATATTACGAATACAGGATATATGTATGTGTGAAGATTGTCTCCAGAAATAAATATATAAACACTCATTTGGTGCAATAATACAGTAATTACTTTTATTTTTAAAGAAATTAATATGACAATGTATGAAGATTATATTTTAGAAACTTAACGTTGCACCAATTGGGAAATATTATAATTTATTTATACTTATTTTAATCATTTCATAATAGAGGCAGATTGCTGTTTAAATCTCCGTTTTGCGTTTTACTCCGTTTTTTGGTGTTTTTAGCCTAATGTGTGTGAAAAAATAATAATTTGTTTTTCAAATGGGCTAAACTTATGATAGCTATTTATTATAACAATAGCTATAAAAGGAAATGTTTTTAAAGGCTTATTAAAACGTGGTACCTACATACGTTTTTGTGGCATATTTTTTCGTTATTTTATGGGACTCCTACAACTAAGTCATAGATCCTGGGTTCGATTCCCGCCCAGGATATATTTATATATGACGTATTTGATCTGTGTGGATGTTAATTTATTTATCAATGTGTGTATTTAACGTAATATTATAATAATTAATATTAATAACAAATAAATAATATACTCCTATATTAATAACATTAATAATGTGACTGGTTGCGGGTTCGATCTCCACTTGAGGAAATATAAAATTTATTTAAATTTATATTTACATTTCTTTGCTCTGGTGTTGAGGCAAAGTGCGGCGTTGAGTTGTGCCACTCAACATGCAATGCGTCCAAAGTTCGGTGGCAAGTAGGGAACGATGTGTCTTAACACTACGTTTCCTCTACCCACTCAACTATATAGAACAAATTACTTAGATGTTCATCTGCTGATATCTAATGTACAATGAAAAAATATGATATATAAAATATATTATTCTTTTATTACTAATCTAAACATATCTATAAGAAAAAAAATTAAAACTCTTACATTACTTATTATATCTAAGAATAGTTTATTGTTTGAAAAGATTCTGTTTTGACATGTTATTATAAACATATATTTATAATTTAAGTTTATTAAAATGGAAATCGACAGACATTCTTGTATAATATGCAAACAGTTGGAAATATTGTTTTTATGTCACAGCTTAAATTTAATAATATGTTTTTCCGCTCTGGCAAGACAATGTGTAGTACAAGACTAGGCGTAGAGTTCCGCCCTTCAATTGAAATATCTTGAATTTGGTGTAAAGAAAGAATGGATGAAGGTCAAAGCTGGAAGAACTCTGTTTGCTCTTCTCTCTATCTACCGTGCAATATGCGAGTCACAGTAGGAAAGAAAAAACTTGAAAAAAAAAGGAAAAATATTTGAAAAACTTGAAAAAAACATTGAAATTACTGCAAGTTGTTTGATACTAAATGTAATATTTGTTAGTAATTAATAGTAGATTCGATCCGTAGTCGGAGGAATATACATATATTAATGTTAAAATTAATTTTAATAATGCAAAGCGGAGCTTTTTCAGTAGTTTTTTCGTCAGTTCACAAGAAGTGTAACTAAAAATTATGAAATTAAATATGATTATTTTGGTCCTTTTTGCCTCCAAAAATAAAATATATACTTTAGAAAACAAAAAAAAACATTCTTTTAGTTTTATAAAACGTACTTCCAATTACATGGGCCTTAACTCGAGTAGCTTACTAGTAAAAAGAGGAGTTCCACTATTTAAGTCCGGGTTCCACCATCAGTCCAGCTCAATGATACCAAATTAGATTGCCAATCTACGTAAAACTGGCAAGTTTAATAATGATACAATAATTATAAGTGAGTCTAATTTTTTTTTGTATATAGTTTAGTACAAGTTGATCCAATAAAAACCCATAATTTTTTTAAATATTAAAAACTAAAATCCAGCCAGCCAGCCGGCCAGTCGTGGCGCAGAGGCACAAAAGGTGACTGCAAAATCGACTGGTTGTGGGTTCGATCCCCACTCGACGACATGAAATATTTGTTTAAATTTATATTTTCATTTCTTAGCTCTGGCGTCAAGGCAAAAGCGTGACGTTGAGTTCCGCCACTCAACACGCAATCCCTCCAGACTTCGGCAGAAAGTGGGGAATGGAGTGTCTTAGCACTAGGTTCCCCCTGCCTACCCTGCTGTGTGCGGGATACAGCGTGAAGCTGTTTTAATTTAGATTTATTTTAAAATTAAAATACCCACGCAAGGTAGGATAGGAATAGCTAGTATATCATAAGTAATATACATTTCTTCCACAATACTCTGCTAATGTATTCGATGTCTCGGGAGCTATTAAGGCAACGTTTTTGTAGAACGTAACGTTGAAAAGCGAAACGATTTAGGCAATTTCCACAAATATATTTTTATCTCTATATATTAGTCTCAAGTGTATTTATTTTTATAATAATAGATTTTGTTTCTGGATATTTAATAGCAGGGAAGTCAGAGAGAACCTAGTGTCACGTTTCTCTGTTCTTAATTTTTAGTATGAATTAGAGATTGGTCATTGCGTTGCGGAACTCCACGCCGAGCTTTGTCTTTCCAGAATGATAATAATTAATTAATTTCAAATTTCTATATTGCTACTTATATTTATATACGGACTATTATCGAATTCCGTACCACCGACTTCATAAATTGTGTGCCACTGTAGCTCAGTAACTTTCATTGCATGTAATGATGTATGTAAGTCCCTGGATTCATCAAGAATCCGGGCAAAGTTTCCAAGTGGGACAAATTGTGTCCAATTCGGTTTGTTACTTTGTTAGTAGCGTACGAGTATAGTTCAAGTTTTAATTGTTTAGCGAAATTTATAGAAGCGTGGATAGTTTTAAGTTGAAATATCTTTCTTTGTGGCTATTGTAGCGCAGTAGTACGTCTGGCTGTAAGCGTGACGGTTGCCGCGAGTTGATTCCCACTTGGAGAAATTAATTATTTACATAATTCCGCTCTGATAAGGAGAAATCTCGGAGGTAACTTGCGGTGTTGAATTCTGACCCACGATCCACTCGAAAATTGGACGCATAGTGGGGACAGGAGTTCCTTAAAACTAAGAGTGGGCTTATTCGAGGCAGACGAAGACGTCCCCTGAACCTTCAAATGTGAAAATAGTAGCGTGTAGGGGATATTTTTATAGCTTCACCCTATATCGTGCATATGACAAGAGAGGCAGAGGGGACCTAAGAACTAAGAAAATCGATATTTAATTTTCTCGAGTAGGAATCGAACTCACAACCAGTCGCGTTTAAGTCGCACGCTTGAGCCACTGCGTCACGACTGGTAGGATATATAATTATATATAACTAGCGGCCCACTCGCGGCTTCGCCCGCAACTATAATTTTCTTGATGTTGGAATAACTTTCGCTCGTAACTTTCAATATTTTTATCAAATAAAAAAAAGTTGAAATATCACCTTGCAATTTTCTATTATTTTTTTGTCACTAAATGCGTTATTGTGACTTATTTGTAAGAGATAGATATATGGTACCGCGGACTTTTTTTAGAAATAATAAAACAGAACATTTCTTCCATACAATGTACTGACATATATTTTACAATTTTTGCAGCGCACGCACTTAAAGAAATTCGATAGTATTCATTATTATTGTTATTTCTTTATTTAAGACTAACTAAGACTTACACTGTAATGTTATAAAGCCTAAAGCACTTCTAAAGAACGTAGCTTTCATACAAAACCAAAAATAAACAAATCGGACCAGTAGATCTTAGCGTTTAAACAAACAAACAAATGAAATGATGAAATATTCCGCTTTATTGTATTAGTACAGATATAGCGCAAAAGAAAGCAAAATATCGTTCTTATAATCTACATTATATTATACCTCAATAATATTTTTCATACTCAATTTATATAATATATCTATTTATAAAAAGTATCTGGAAATTATAAAACTTTTTCTCCATAACATAATATTTCAGTTTACCCACAAAAAGATAGAATTGGCCAGTCGAAATAAATTAGCTTGTTATTTTGACACTAAATATAATATTTCAGAAACTAATAGAGTATGAAATTTGCTGATCCCTTTTTACTTAGTATCATTTGGAGGTAGTTAGGGAAAAGTTTTTTCGTTAAAAAACGTTAGTTGGTCGTAAATTTTCGGTATTATTACCTATTTATATGTAAAATGTAGATTATAGATGAAATTGGGTAAAAACTAAAATACATTTATATTCATATCACATTAAATGTGTATCTTCATATACATTTTTATCGACGTGTGATTGTATTTTGTTTTTTTTTCACCATCGTTGCGCAATCTCTAAAACACAATGGTTATGGGTTCGATCTGTTATACCTTGAATTTCCTTTATATCTATATAAAATCTATTTATTTAAGTAAAATAGTAAACAATAGACATTAAAATTTTTATTTCGAATGCTTTAGGTAACTTTTCTGTAAGAAAATGAGACGTAGGCTGAAATAAATAATGGCAAATATAAGAACACTGTGCAATATTCTTGACGAGACTAGACGAGTATCTAGACTAGACGAGGCTAGATGTTACCAAAAATACTTACAATAAATTAATTATTTTAATTTCCCGGCTCTGATTGTAGCGCGGTTAAACACCGCATAACGCTATAAAAAATATGATACATAAATAAAAATATACTACAAACAATTCAATATTTTTTAAACGAAATGAACGATATTGATATCGAAAACCAATTCACAATGTAAATAAAAATTAATTTTCCAATGACATCGGCAGCAAAAGCTTGAAAGTGGGCAGATTTTATGATTTTGCGTTCTCTTATTCAAATATAAAGTGATTCTTTTTTAATAGTATTTCTATACTAGTATTGAATATTGGCGGTGTTCTCTTTTTTTGTAAGTAAAAAAAAATGAATCTTAATAAATTGTCTTAAATAAGGTCGTTGTAGCAAAGCGGGTCAGCGCTTGACTGTGAACGCGTCGGGTGTGGGTGCAATTCCCTTTCGCGAAATTCATTTTAAAAGTACATGGCGTGTCTTAAAATTTAGTTTTCTCTGCCTAACGTACTGGGCGTAAGGCTAAGAAAATGAAAATAATTAATTTTATCTTAGGACTAAGCTCGTATCGTGGTACAATAGGATAGCATATAGCTGAACAGTCAGTAAAGGGTGAATCTAAAAAAAAATAAAGAAATAAAAAGAATCTTTGGACAACATTTTTGTATAGATTCATTAAAAATTTATTTGTTGGAGACATACGCAAGTAATTCTGTTCAACTTGGAACTCGTTGAAACTTAACGTCGATTCTTAAGTACACAGTTTATTGTAGGTCTGGAGTAACATACGATTTGTGAGTGGAAAAGATTCGTATAATGCATTTTTAATATATGAAAACACGACTACAGCTTCACTGTATCCAGCATATAGTAAGATAGGCAGAGAGAATCCAGTGTCAATATATTCCTTAATCGCTTTCCGCCAAAATTTCGTAACCTACTGAAGAGAGAGAGAATCGATTCCACAAACGCCGTGTTTGCAGTACGACACACAGTCAGACAAGTAGTCCCACTGCATCGCGACGGCCTCTAAGCAATATTATAAAAAACTTTACAAAATATATATTTAATATGGAACACAAAATATTTCAAATACTAATCTGTAGGTAATGGGTTCGATACTCCTCTATGGCATATATATATTTTCCTGTCGTACATACTTATAAGTGCCTACAATTGTGGGCATAACAGGCATTAGGCGTGCCCAACCTTAGTACCGAGGCAAAGCACGGTTTCGAGTTCCGCCACTCAACACGCAATGTCTTCAAAATGCTGCTGTAAGTAGGAAAAATGTCTTAATGGGTACGGAGTGTCTGTACTGAGAGTCAGAAATATTAGAAATATTACACATATAAAATTCCTCGGTAATATATCACTTTATTATTTTCCCACACAATTATTAAGATTTATACATTATATAAAGGACCCTCGTAAATTTTGGACATGAATGAAAACAAGTGATTCGCGCCGTTATAATATTCTATAACTAAAATTGATAGTCCCAGTGTCAAATATATTTAGATAATTTTTAGGCTTTAGAAAGTTATAAGGACAGAATGTAGAGCTAAACCACATCATGAGTGCTTTTGAAATAAAAATTGTTATTTTTTTTCGTCGTTGTATCCAGTAGAGTGATAGAGAGAATTAAGTGTTAATACACTTCGTTCTCACTCACCGCCTAAATTTCGTGGCATTGAATGTTGAGTGGCGGAACCCAATGTCACCTTATCTAAGCAGTGGTTGAATATAGTTCAAAGATGGTAATTATTCCGAGTGGAAATTGAACCCACAACCATCATGATAACTTTAAGACGTTTTTCTACTTCATCACAACGACCTACTTCATAATAAACGGAACATAAATTATTATAAAAATAGAGACCGCCGTAACACAGTAAATCATGGTTTGGATGTAAACGTAACGGTTAAGGGTGCGGGAGCCTCTTCGGTACTTCTTCTTTCCGGTAAACAAAACAAAGCCTGGCGTTGGGTTCCGCTTCTCAACACTCAATGTCTGGAAAGTACGGACGGGGACGGAATGTTTTAACACTACGTTTTTTCACCCTTTCTTGTTATTAGCAAGACAGAGCGAAGTTTAAAAAATGTGATATAATGAAATAAAATCTTATAAAAATTATATTAATACCCATATATAGATTGTGATTTACAAAGTTAAAGTAGTTTGCAAGTTTTGCTTCCAATAAGAAACTGCAGCTACAATTTAAAAGGTGAACTTTAAATTTTATATTTCCTTGAGGACTTGTATATTGAGTTGTCACCATAAATATGTATTTTTAGATCCATGCTATATCTTTCGTATAGCAGGGTAGGCTAAAGGAACCTAGTGTTAAGGCACTCCACTCCCCACGCGCTCCCATTTTTCGAGACAATGCGTGGTGAGTAGCGGAACTCAATGTCGCTCTTTGTAATGTTAACAGAAAGAGGAAATAAATATAATTATTTTTTCCTAATGGGAATGGAATCCTGATCACCATGTTGGTTTTATATAAATAGACAGACATATTTGGTAGCGGGTTCAATTCTGGGATCTGCTAAATATTCAAAATAAAGAGATTCAATTTATTAAATAAAAGAGATAAAGAAGAATATAAAAATAAAAAATAATAGAAAACAGGCCGTCATTGCACAGTGCTACATCGTCTGACTGTAAATTACCACTCGAAACAATTAATTATTTTTATTACCACGCTCCGGTAAGAAGACACGGCGCGGCGTTGAGTTCCGTTACTCTTCGAAATTGGACAGTATGTGGGAACCAGGGTGAGTTAACACTAAGTTCTGTCTATCTATCCGACTATATGCGAGATAGAGCGTGAACCAAAAAAAATATCTACTATACACGCTGTAATATAAAGGGCTAATGCAAGAATTTTATTAGAAAAACACTATCTAATATACATTATGTATTAACGTCGAGCTAATACTGTCCGATATATTGGTTTCTTCCGTAAATAATAGATGGTGGTACTTTAATGCGATTCTGTGCAGGCTTTGGAGTGTTTTAGAACTGGCAATGAGAAATATAAAGAACCTACACTTTTTCCTTCTTAATTATTTACATTTTGAATATATTTTTTTGGTATTTCGTATTTACATAGTTTAAGAAATTAAAATTATATTAATCTTACTTTTAAATCAGCGGCACTAATTTTTTTTTATTTAATTTTATATCTTTGTCAATCTTACTGATTTTATAAAGTGATTAAACAATTACTTAAAATAATAAATCAAACGTTTTTTTTACATATTGGTTGGTCAAGCAATAAGTTCCCTGCATCAACCCTGTAATAAAAATTGTATATTTTTATAAATATAATTTTTAAATGTGAAAAATCGTAAATAAAGCTTATTAGGAGATTTTTATTATGATAAACGTACGATCGATGGGAGTCATCGTGGCTCTGTAATCGTAATGTTTGTAGGTACGAAACGCATTCGTGGTAAAGTTTTACTTCCCCACCATTGATTTACACCGCCTTATTCTTGAATTTAGATAGAGACTAGAAAATGAAGTGTCTTGACATAACCTTGATATAGGCGGTGTTTCCAAAGAAAATATTTATTTGTTTGTATTTTCGTGTCCCGCACATAACAGCTAGGTAGGACGAACGTAGCATCTACTCCGATTTAAATATTTCCGTTTCCCACTTAAAAAAAAAACTGCATAAATATAGTAATTATAGTGAAAAAAAAAGTTTATAGTCCCACTTCTATTACATTCTTAACACTATGGATCACTGGACCATATTGCGATTTGCGTTGGCACATGTTAGCACATTCTTCAAGTGAACAAATGGTGTAGAATAAATGGCTTCCTATTGAATTTCTACGAAATTCACACTTAATACTACAGCGTTTGATACAAACGTACTGTATCGAGTTTATTTAAATTTATTCCAATATCAGTTTCACGCTGTTTCCCGCATACAACAGGATAGGTAAAAGAACCTAGTGTTAAAACACTCTGTTATCCACTTACCACCTAATTTTTGAGCTATACAATAGCCGTTGAGTGAGTAGAGTAGAGCTGAGTGGCAGAGGTCAACGTAACATCGTGTTATCTGACTCTCTCCTGTGAGATACATATTATAGCAGAATAAGTGTAGCAGGTTCGCAGAGAGAGCCTGGTGTCAAGATATATCATTCTCCACTTTTTGGCCATTTTAGACCTATTAGCTATAATAATAATATTCAATAACACAGTTTACATAGTTTTATGTACGACCGCAGATGTCATAAAAAAATCAAACTTCTAAGGAATGTTTCGCTGAATTTGTTTCCGGATAAGGCACGGTCATTTCTTCGGGTTGGTTAGATATAACATGAATTTAGGTTCACTGAGTTCTTACCTAAATAAATTTCAAAGCGACGGTCAATAATCACTTAATTCCTTTCCTTCAATGCAAGAAAAGAGTCAAATTATAATAAAAGTTGGATAAATTCGGCGTCGAGTTCACCTTTCAACACGCAATGCCTCCAGATTTCGGCGGAAAGTGGGGAACAGAAGTGACATAATAGAACCACGGAGTATCTTAACACTAGGTTCCCAGGTTCCCTCTGCCTACCCTACTATTGGGATACAGCGTAAAGCTAAAAAGTAATTTAAATGTTAATATTAGAAACACACCATATAACTAATTTGGTGCAACAAAGACCTAACTACAATAATACAATAAGTGTAAGCATATACAAAAAAAAATGTCAGCAAAGTCTGTGGAAAGACTACTTACAAACTGTAATTATGTCTCTTACAATTCATCAAAAAGTGCAAATACGTCATTGTTGCACCAAATGAGCAATATATAAAATTGTCGTAAGAAACTGATTCGATATAACTTACTAATAATACTTTAACTAATAAAACAATAAGCAACATTTTTAACACCTTTAAAGTGTTATTCCACACTTTGGAAAGAAGTATACTTATTTAGAAAACGTATAAAAAATTTAACGTAGTGCCGACCAGTGGTCGGTTTCAAGGACGGTTTCAAGGACGTTTTCTAAATAAGTAATAAATTACATATGTGTATTTGATTGACAAATTAAAATATATCCATATTGTGTATGTCAATCGTAAAAAACGCTTAAAATATCTCTTTTATACAATTATTTATTTGGTTCTTTGTGGAAGTGATTTGCAAGTGACACTTTTACGGGAAAAAGGACGCAGTAAAAGTGTTATAGGAATTTAAAAGCTTACTAAAAGAGCTTCATAAGAACCCTTTACGATACAAGGTTCGTACGTATTCAAATTATCGCTTATGTGTACGGAACGCTTTGTTTTTGGGCACTTGTCACGAGCTTTCGCACTGTCTGTGTAAATTAATTTTTCTTTTTATTTTATACATATATTATTTAGGATTTTATTATTTTGTTATATAATTATATTTTTTATATTAATTTAAATTTTACAGCACATCACATATTGTAATCCACTTGGTGTTTTTTTCACTATTCGTCGATATTTTTTGCGTCATTTATTTTCTTTTCATGATCTTATTGAATAAAGTGTAGATAATAGTTTATGTCGTGGTCTGATTGTTTAATAATAACTACTTTTTAATAATAATAATAATTTAACCATAACATTAGAAATTCTTATTTATTATATATACTTTTGTACCAATCTGACCGCGACGACGTAATGTAGATAGTTGTAAATAATTAGGAATTTTATAGTAACTTTTTCTTCTTTCCAGCCCAATCCTGGCGATTGCTGAAATGCACACCGTCACGAGACTGGATGGGACCTTCTACCAATGTCTTACTCAAGCTGTCACTTTCTGGCAAATCACCTTCTTCGTCATGGTCATCATTTTCCTCTACCTCTTCCCTTTAATCATTCTCATAGTTTTATATACTGTTATTGCCAAAAATTTGATATCAGCGGCCTCAAAAGTTGTGCTTAATAAGACTGTAGATCCTTACAACGCTAGAGCGAGAAAACAAGTGATACTAATGCTTGGGACAGTAGTTTTATGCTTCTTTCTCTGTTTAATGCCATACAGGGTGCTCGCCTTGTGGATCATAATTACGCCTTCCGAGCTGTCTGATAACATTAGTCCGGAAAAGTGGTACAATTTATTATATTTCTCTAGAATAATGCTGTACATAAATTCAGCTATAAATCCTATTTTATATAATTTAATGTCGTCAAAATTTCGTATAGGTTTTTGTAAAGTATGTATTTGTTATAAAAAATCTTCAGAAAAGACACAGAATAGACGAGCTCAGAGAACTATGACGAATGGTTCTACGACAAGCAGTAGTTTATCTAGAACGACGAACAGCTTGAAGAAGCTATTCACCCATAGAAGTAGCTTAGACAAAAGCGACACTGAATCTGAAAGTAAAGATAGTAAGGACGAAACTAATAGGTTTTTCGATAGAATGTTCTCAAACAGACGATTTATAAGGCAACAATCAGCTCCTGTCTGTTCAAATCCAAAGACGAAAGTAATTAATAGAATGAGGAGTGAAGGCAGCATGTTAGAAGACGTTCTAAACGACAAGAAGGAGTCCAGGGGAGATACAGCGAAGTTCATCGGACATTCCACAGTTAGTTCTAGAAACAAATCGGACATCGAATTAGAATCAACTCGCAACCTATCGCTTAGACGTAGCGTTTTAATAAACAGCGCTAAAGCGAAAAGTATTGAGGGTGACCCTAATAAAAAGTGTGTGTCGTACCAAAAAATAAAAGTGGATTGCGTTGTTGGCTTCCAAAAGTCTAAAAGCGTAGATTATGATTTCCCAGAGAGCTTCGTGTGATGAACTTAATTTTGTGTACAGAAAATTTTATCGCGGAAAGTTTTACCATAAAACTGAAGTGTATAAATGTAGGAAACTATCCAACTTGGGGCTTATTTTTGAAGTTTTTTTGAATAGGATTCATCAATTTTTACGTGTATACTGATTGTGTGGACCAAAATATTGAATGGAATATTTTATCTAGATTATAAATTAGTTATACGATTTGCTTTGTTGAAGGAAATTATACGGCGAACGCAAAAAATGTAGTTTGATGTTTTATTTTTATTGTCATTTCTTGTCAAAACTGTTACAGACTATATAATATTATTAGTTAATTTTATATAAATTTCCTTTTTCCCTTAACGAAAATAAAACATTTAAAATTTTAAGATAATTATTACTATATTTTTAAATTACTTTATTATAACACTATTGTGTTCGGGCTCAAATCCCGCTACGTTAAATTTTTTATACGTTTTATGACTGGTATTTTTCTTTCCTGAGTGTGGAAAAATACTTTAAAAATGTTAAAAATAATATTCTTATAAAAATATATATATACCTTCTGAGTAAGACATTTTCCAGTTATACATTGAATTATATAATAAATATAATATCACAAAAAAGAAATTAAAATATTATAATTAATCTTAATTTTAAATTATTCTTTTCCAGATAATTTTGGTAAGTAGAATATTTTTTACTCCATTATGTTTGTGTGTGATAGATTAAAAGTAAACACGCAATGCGTCCAGAATTCGGCGGAAAGTGGGAAATGTTTTAATGGGAATAGTGTTAATATTTTAATCTGATCTATTTACATAGAGAAACAGATGCGCATATAACATAATCTAATATAATCAAAATAATTTTGAATATTTTAACTTTTCAAAATATTATTACTAAGTATACTAGAGTGAAGAACGGAAAGATTTATTAATTGTGGTATTTGAATTAAAATATTTTTTATCAGACCGATATAATTAAAAAAAAAGTCTATATTGAATCAATAAATTTATCTCCAGTTATTTTGCTCCCAAAAAAATCAGCACAGTATCAGAAAACCCTGTTTACTTTTCTAGTTAAAATCGAGATAGCTCTTCTTGATTTCTCTACTTTATTTTTGTAACATGTGAATTGAAAAAAAATCCCCTAAATGTGTATCGAACCCCTACCTATCTGCGTTTCACTGTGCCACAATGGCAATACTCATTACATAGTATAAATTCAGACCATATGCAAATTCCTACAAACTTGATCATGCAGGACACTCACGATCAATGAATGCACGTTGCTTTGTACCTCGAATGCCGCCGATTTATAGTACATTGTGCCGAACATTATTACCCCATTATATCTGGCACTTGAAGCTGGGTGGTCTGTTTGTATGTCAGTCACCCAAAAACGGGTGAAACTCTTGACAAAAGCTGCGATAAAATATAGGATAATATTTTGTGTAAAGTAAAATAGCTTTAGCAACAATATATAGATAATAGAATAATCATAATAGCTATTTGGCGCTATTTATTTTAGTTTATTGGAAAAGTATGTTATTATCAAGTTATTTAATAAAATTATATGCGGCGTTTAATTCCATGATTCACAATATCACAAATTCGGGCAGAAAGAAGAGAACAGAATGTTCGCAGACTTACTCTGCCTATTCTGTTATATGCGGGATAAAACGTGAAGTTAATTATATATACATATTGAATAATGTAATTATTATGTAAACTGTATAAATGATATATATGTATTAACGTAGTTGAATTTGTAAATTAGCACTTTTAAGGAACTTTGTAAGTTTTAGTCTGCTCATATTCACACTTCAGATAGCGCCTGGCTGTAAAAGCGTTGTTTGTCGATTCGATTCCCATTCGGAGGAATAAATTATTATTGAAAGTGAGGAACAGAGTGCCTATGTTTAAACTAGACTAAAACTAGGTTTTATATGCCTACGTAAAACTGAAAAATATAACATACATAACCTTAAATATATTATTTATTAAGAAAACAACAACACAATTTGTACGAACTATTCCAAAGTACAGGTGATTTATACTCTTTTAAGGCATTATACACTTACCTCTTGATGAACCACCCTTAAGTAATTCAGATTCATTTGTTTTACATACATTCGCTAATACAATCGAGTTAAAAGGAAAACCTCATAAACGTTGCGATTTCTGCTTAGGAAAAATACTTTTATAGCTCACCAGTAAGTTAAGTTCTACATAGGACTCGAGTGTTTGCTCGTGCTGCTTACTTTTAAATGTATAGGCCTTTACCAGTATTAATGATATTTTGTTACGTTTCAATAAAACTTACTTTTTATGTGTTAAAAATATATTATTAAAATATTACAAAAGTTATTAACATTAAGTCAACCAAAAAATATTATTTATTCAATATATGATACTTTAATTCTATTGTTTCTATTCACAGTCCAATTTTGGGAGTCGCTACCTTCACACATGAGAAATATCAAGATGGCACCGAAGTACCTGTCTGCTTAACACAAGCTGATACCTTCTGGTCAGCATTATTCTTCATCCTGATCATTGCCGTCTTCTTCATCATACCACTCGGCGTGCTCTTGGTCCTCTACAGCGTCATCGCGAAGAACCTGATGGAGAATCCAATTATAATATCACAGCATAGTAAAAATCCAAACAACGCTGGTAACGTTATAAGATATCGTAAACAAGTCATTCTAATGCTCGGTACAGTCGTTCTGTCATTCTTCATATGCCTTCTACCATTCAAAGCTCTCACTCTATGGATCATTGTATTCCCACCAGAGACAATATTGTCGTTAGGTATAGACGGTTATTATATTTTATTGTATTTTTGTAGAGTTATGCTATATTTAAATTCGGCGATAAATCCAATATTGTACAATTTAATGTCATCTAAATTTAGAGAGGGTTTTGTAAAATTATTGAGAATTAATAAATTGATGAGATGTAGTAGGAATTTGAGGGAAAATATGCAAAGGAGAGATACTTTTAATACTACAACCTCAACTGGTTTCTCCAGCAGCCAAAATACTTCCGAATCGTTTTGGAGAAGATATAGTAACAGAGCATCTTCTCAGAAATTCTTTATTAATAGAGACAGTAAAAAATTAAAAGAGGTAAAAGAAGTTTTTGATACAAAAGTGCAGCAGGTCAAAATAGGTGAAATAATAAACGTTGAAAACACACGACGCAATAGTATGAAAATGATAGCTGCTTTAAACGAACTGAATGATAATTTGGGTGATATAATAAATTTTGATAGCGTCAAACGTAATAATGTTATAGCTAATGGTACTAGCACTAGTGATGTGCAGGTCGAAGTCCACGATAATATCGATAGTGATGTAAGCACAGAGAACAATAAACAAATACAGATATTAAATTTAGATGTTAAAACAAATAATGTATATTCTGTAACGTTAGACGTTAGCGATAAGTGTGAAAGGAACAGGTTCGTTTGCGTTCCGGCGCAAGAGAGTAAAAATATATTTGTATACGACTTTAAAAGTAATGAGAGTTTTGTTTAACGTAGTTTTGTATGGTAAATAAATGGCTGCGAGCCAACTGAAGCATTTATTTCGAGTTAACGTGTATTGCAGGTTTTATTGACTATTGTGACTGGTACTAAGACAGGTGTTTTTGTATTGTTGTAGGAATCACTTAGTGTTATGTCACTCCGTTTACCTTTTCTCAGCCAGCTTAAATATGGCACTACCGATATTGAAAAAAAATATTGTAATTGTTAATACAAATAAATTTTTATTTCAAATCTGCAATACATGCTTAGCCTATGAGTGTATGTACTATATATGTGGACGTTGGGTGTTAGAACAAAATACAAGAGCCGATTTAGATCACATATTTAAATGTATATGAAGTGTATGTTTTGATTGAATAAATTTTATTTCCCCGCTCTGGCGAAACAAAATGTTCGAGACATTCAGGCGGGAAACGGAAAAAAGTCTATGGATATTATAGATTCTCTGCCTACACTGACTTATATATTATAATTTAATTTTCCCACTCGAGGAAATTAAATATTTAATATTTTCATTTCTTTGCACTGGTGTTGAGACACACGATGCCTCCATCATCGGCGGAAATGGGGAACGGAATGTCTTAACACTAGGTCCTAGGACTAGGTTACAGCGTCAATCTGAAAAAAAAAGATATTATGTATATAGTACAAACATTCTACATTCACTTATAAGCAAAGAATGAACCTTTGTATCTTGTAAGTTCCTATAGATTCCAATTTTATACATCGATGTAAAAATATGACAATAGCATTATTAATATATTATATTCGTAGAACAATTTGTTATTAATAATAACTAAATTATTTTATATTAAAATATACGTTAGTTCATGTATTAAACATTGTAATCCACACTGCCTTCTTTATGTGCTACATTTAAATAAATGTTGGACATGTTTTGTAAATTTTTTGCCTTTACTTATCATTATTCTCCTTTTAGTAGTATTTTATTTATTTTGAATTCTTTTTTCTGGCCTGGTAAGGTGAAGCGCGGCGTTAAGCTACACCACGTGATACGTTATGACGTCTTACAAGTGATGTCTTAATATTAGGTTCTCTCTGCCTAACTCGATATATTCAAGATCTTTCAGAAGAAAGCTGAAAGAAATTAAAATTACTTATAGATCAAACTCATAACTATTGTGACAAACTTATTGTAGTCGTACTGATACAAAAAAAGTAAATAGATTTTTTAGATAGCCAAAATATGTTTATTATATTTATTTATTATTTATCTGTTCTACTTGAATTCCGCCACTATAATATATTTAACAGAAAGTGGGGAACGGAGTGTCGTAGCCCTGTTTCCTCTTTTAACACTGCTATATGCGGGATATAGCGTGAAGCTATTACCTATAAAAAGGCATATAAAATAAAAATTAAATTAAAAAAATGTAAGTAATTTTCCCACACAACGAAAATAGTATCGCAATTTTCTTTTCATCACTCATATATTGAAAGCGATATGTTTACAATCCACTCACTCGTAAATCTTTCTTGTAAAATGAGTTATGAAGTTAGAAAACAAATATAAATAAACGTAAGTTATTCTTGTCCCAATATTTTCGTGGTATCGACGCTCGAAATATATAAAAAGAAAACTTTGAAATAGCTTTAGTTTTTCCTGGAACATAACATTACATAAATAAATAAGATACTAAAATAGACATATATAATATTTTTAATTACACTCAGCATAAGAATGCTGAGTGTGATTGTAAACTTTACGATTGTGAGTTCGATTCTCACTTGGGGAAATGATTTAATATTTTCATTTGTTTACTCTAACATGTCAAAGCGCAACGTTGAGTACCGCCAGTCAACAACCAATACGTTGAAAATCGTCGGCAGAAGGTGGGGAACGAAAGTGTTTAACTTAATAAAAACGGAGTGTCTTTACTTTAGGTTCCCAGATTCCTTCTAACTTGATTTGTGGAGACACAGCGTCAAGTTAAAAAAAAACTATATAAGACGCCACGATACGAAATGGAACTCTGGTAGTGGATTTGATCTCCACTCGAAGGATTTTTTTTATTGCTCTGCTCTGGTAAAAAAAATGCATAGATGAGTTCCGCTTCTTCTTAACACGCAATATCTCATATCAAATATTTTTAAACATTTTTAAATTGTTTTTGCACACTTAGGAAAGAAAAATACTTATTTAGAAAACGTATTAAAATTTGAACGTAGCGGGACTTGAACCCGCAGCTCCTGGTCGGTTTCCAGGAGGCGCGCGATATAAAGGATACAGCGTGAATCAAAAAAACGAAATTCCTCCGAAAGTACACTATTAATTTTGATTTCATTTATAGTGTCGTAATGTGAATTATTTACTATATAAACGGTCATAATTTTTTTAAAGCTAATGTAGAAATACGTATTTCCGAAAAATCAAGAGACCGTAGATCTGAGTATGGTTTGAATTTCAAGTCGATATCTCCAAGCGTTCCTGAGATAAAGGCTCTTGACACACATACAGCAGACATATAGACGGACGGATGATAAAGTTATCTTATAAGGATTCCTTTTTTCCTAAAAAGATATAGAACCCTAAAAAACAGGTAAAAGTGGAAAACATAGTAAGAATAAAGAAGATGCTGCTTATTCCATAATATGTTAGAAAATTTGAAAGGAATCTTAGGAATTTCTCCTTCAAAATAATTGTTTTTCTTAGTCTTCAGTCTACAAGGTAAAGTGTGTTTCATTTCAACGTGACGTCAGGTGAGTTGAGTAAAAATGTACGGCAGGTGGCTCGGCCCATTACAGATATATTTTAATATTAGAAGAATATTGCTATTTTTAATACACCTATATTTTTTCATATATGTATGTACGGTATTTATAAGTCTTTTGTATTTTATAGAGAAATTTTCAAAATGAAAACGTAAGCGTTATGGAACTATGTAGTACTTCCGGCATACGTTTTAAAATAAGGTTTATTTTAAAAAAATATCCTGTACGTTTTTTAATAATTACTATAACTTAACAGATAACAAAAGATTGCACGGTTGTTCACCATTACGATGGACATCAGTTCTGGAATCCATTTTCTTTGTGATTATGAGAGACGCGCTGGATAAAGATCGATGGAGGCTGATCATCTGCTCCAGGTGGAACCCTGATGCTGGCCGCGATCCTCAGACATGAGTGATTAAAAAGTAAACTATTTTTGAAGAGAATGCCTATTACATAATTAGTTGTGTATGCTTAACAAAATCTAGATATTTTCAAAGAACATTAATTTATATTTTAAGTCATAAAACATTATAATATAATTAATTACAGGCATTTAAGATGTGATCTAAAACACGTTTCTTAGCGATATAATCTTAATATTCCTTTGATAGTATAATTGAAATAATGACAAAAGCGTAGAAATTTTCATTTATATAGAGATTTTTTTATAGAGATAGAATAATAAAAAAGGGTAAATTACTATAAGCGCGACGGTTGTGGGTTCGATTTCCAATTGGGGGAATGAGTTTTTAGTTCCGTATTTTGGTAATAAGACAAAGCGTGATATTGAGCCACCACCACTCAACACGTAACGGAGTGTCTCAACTCTAGGTTCACTCTGCCTGTCCTGCTATATGTGGGGTACAGTGTGAAAAAAGATTATTTATTTTGTCACTATTAAGTTTTATTCAGCTTCACTCTTTTTTCCGTAGAGCAGAATCTAAACTTAGCGTCAAAAACGCTCTCTACGCATTTTTCCGTCCGTGGTTTAAAAATTGTGTCTTTAGTGGCGGATCTTAACCCCACACTTCTCACATACATGACAGGAGAAGTAATAATATTGTAAAAATATTTTAAACTATAAGTTGATCGTGACACTACTTTTAATTTCCTATTATAAAACCACTTTTGTTATTCTATATAACTTTAGCATTTTCTATAACAGCCATTAATCTCTTTTATTAAATGCAGTTTGGCCACGATCCGTCAACGTCGACGCGCGCCGAGACAAACAACTAGTGATTACCATTTCTATTATACAAAATGCTCGCTTCCCCAGCTTTATTGAGTGCTTTTTTGTTTTTCTGTAAGAAATATATCGTCGTGGCACGTCTGACTGTTAACACGACGGTCGTGAGTTCTATTCCCAATTGTGGGGTTCTATTATTTTAATGTTTGTATTCTGGTAACATAATAAAATGGTGGTTAACAGTCTCTTAGCTCTAAATCCACACAACTTATCCTAATATCTGGTCCTCTATAGAACGTAAACCTAAATTAAACTAGTGTGGCTACATTTTTGACTTTTCTAATCTAAAAGTTAAAGTTTTGACAACACATAATAAACAAAAAATCTATGCAATTTGATATTAAAGTAAATATATAAAAAAATACATTCTTTCGGTCTTATTCATAAAACGTTATGGAACAGATAAAGTGTTCTTTAAACCCACTATAAGGAAAACGTCAAAAAGTCGTATTCATAACAGCATTTTAGCGCGTCCACGCGTTTGTTATACTTTTGGATTGTCTTTTGAGCCTGCTATAAAGGAATACGAAGATGTTTTGTATATCCATCTAACAAAAAATCTAATCTATTTCTTAATTACACATCAATGGGAAAGTGAAGAAGAAGAAAAGTCAACATCAATCGAAATATTTGTGGCCTCGGTCCCTACTCGAGAGAATTCATTGTTTTCATTTTTTCGCTCTGGCAAGACAAAATGCGGCGCTAAGTTCCAATAAGTATTAAAGCATTAAGCTGCAAAAATCATAATAACATTAAAATTATCAAAATAAATATATATATAAAAAAAATATTAAACCAAACCCTATAGTATCTATTCATATTTCACAACTCGCTATTTCAAAGTGGATCTTATCAGCTTAGAGAGCTTTCAAGTACCATTATGATATATGCAGGTATTATTCTAATACAATAAATATCTTAAGGGTAATAGATACAAATCACGCGATGCACCTGTTTCGTCGTTTGTTGAGTGATGCAATACGAGTCTTGAAATAAACTTGCAGTGTAATGTATGCAATAGAATTATTTTGAAATGTTCTTGTTTTAATTTTTTTGGGGCCAGTTGTAGCGTCGGGGCCGATTTTGAGTTGGATTCTCACTCAAGGAAATGAAATATTTAAAACTGTCATTTTTTCGTTCTGGTCTTGGTCCATCCAAAGTGAAGCGTTGAGTTCCACCACTCAACACGCAATGTCTCATATCCGGCGGAGAGTAGGGAGTAGAGTGTCTTAACACTAGGCAAGACAAGAGTTATTTGCTCTTGAGCGAGACACTCACTCCATTTATTGATAGCGCGGTCTTGAAAGACGGACCTTAACGCTGTCAGTCTGTCCGTAGTATCATACCTCCCAAATAAAAATACCGAGTTTGACCTATGTTTTTTGCTTGGAAGTAAATAAGGATATTGAAAACAAAAAATATATATAAAATGTACAGATCGATTAACTGTAAAGTTATATCAGATTTAAATATAAAAGCTGTCATGCTTGTAATGTAGAATGCATGACGTGACATACCTATACTAGAATATATTTTTGGATTTATGTACTTTTAAATATGCAAAATTATATGAATTTCATGTGAATGTCGTTTGTTTTGCGTTATGTTTGAGTAAGACCTTTTAGATGTGTTTTATAGTTTTATGCTGTGTCCCGCACTTAGTAGCCAGACGCAACATGGGAACCTATTGTTTAGACTCCGTTCCCATTAGGGCACTTCATTTTGGGAATGAAAATATTTAATGTTTTATTTTCGAGTGGGAATTGAACCCACTGTCTGTTGCGGTAGTTAAGTTGCACGCTTGTGCTCCTCCTCAGTGAATGTCAAATTTTAATCAATTCTAATAATTCGTTAAAAATAATTGTTGGTTATCAGTGCTATAATACAATAAAAAATACTATTTTTTAATATAATTGTATCTCTTTCATCACTACAAACATTATACACATATTATATATATATTTAAGAAAATTTAACCAAATTTCCACACTTCGTATATAAAATATAAATCTAACCCCTCTTTTCCATCGTCACTCAAAACTTAACGACAGTCCCCAGTCTAACGATGCCAAGTAAAAGTTTTAACCGCATGAAATTATAAAAAGATAGTTTTACAGTACAATTGAGGGCGATAAAGACGCTAAGTTGCGTCGTTACCTATTGATTACTGTCCCTTCATCCCTTGCAAGTTTATATTGGCTGGCAACCGTTTGAATGTAAATGTAATGTATAATATATTATATTATTTTTTTAGGCTTCATGCTATATTTCGCAGTTCGTAGGTAAGGGAGGGAGGGTGTGGGAACCTTGTGTTGAGACACTCCGTTCCGTACTGGCCGCAGAATTCTGTGACAGAAGTAAAAGCCGCGCTTTGCCTCGTTACCAGAGCGAAAAGAAAATATTAAATAGGTATTATTTTTTTTCGAGTAGGAATCGAACCCACAACCTGTCGCGTTTATTGTCGCAAGCTTTTGATACGCCACGACGGCTTCGCATTATATTCGATTAATAGAATAAAAAGACGGCGTTTCGTTCCGCCACTCAACTCAGTGTAATGAATTCTTTTAACAAACGTAGAACGGAGTGTCTACTACTATATAACACTAGCTAGCATTTACTTGCAGCTTCACCTTTAAGGTTCATTAGAAAAAAAATCCACATAGTATGCGCGCAGGTACAATGACTCACATCGGAGCAACACGATGTAATACAGCCTATAGCCTACTTAATACTGGTTCTTGAGATTAGTGCGATCAACCAAACAAACACTTAATCTGTATAATATTAATAAAGATATATACTTAAAATAAAACTACAACTAAAAATAAAATATCATGCATTTTCCTAATATATTTTATCATTTTCACTTTAAAATTAGACCGGTCGTAAATAATATTGTCGCTAACGATGGTTATTTACGGCGAGGACTGATTCCGTGTACGCTATTTGTTAGATGATTTAGTGGATAAATAAATTGTGGGTAACTAATTTTGTACACCTTACATGCTTAACCGACGTTGGATAGAGTTAGTGTGTGTGTTTGGCTTCGATTAAAAATATAAGTGTTATTTTAGATACAAAAAAAATAATAGGGAAATGGTGATTTTTTTCATCGTACATATTCAAATGTAACCATTTCAAAACGAGTTTCTCTGCAACACTAAAAATATGTGCGTTACGTGGTGGAACACAACGCCGCGCCGCGCTATGTCTTGCTAGAGCAGAAAAATAAAAATGGACAAGTGCTAGTCGGGCCCGATGATGCCCACCGAGGGTTTCATTTAAAAATTGGAAATCCGAATCTGATTTTAAAATTCGGCTTCCAATACCATGCCCTTTCATCTGATACCTCACTTGAACTAGCGACTTTATTAAGAAATTTTTTTACCATTTAACCACAAAAACATAATTTTCAGAACTTTTTTTCTTGAACTAGCACTACCTGTAGATGCTGGGTGCCAAATTTCATTATTCTAGTCAACCAGAAGTACCCTATTAATTTGATTTCCTTTGTAGTGTAACCCAACGGTAACCCTAAAAATTACTCTTTTTTATGGAAAAGACAAAGCAAACGAGGGTTCGGATCACCTGATGGTAAGTGATCACCGCCGCCCACGACCCCGTGCAACACCAGAGGAGCTGCAGGTGCGTTGCCTGCCTGTAAGGTGGTTTGGGCTCCGGAGCCCGGCATTATCTGATGCGAAACGCAGTGGTATAAAGCCAATAAATACTTCACGCCGGTTTTAAATGCCGGAGGTGGTAATGATCCGGTCGAGTCTGCCCATGCGTGTTGCCATTGCTGGCGACGTGATTCTGCCACACGTACTTTAGACGCCTCTTACGACACCACCAGCACCAGGATGATCCTATTCTAGGCCGGGATCACATTCATTCGTGTAGAGATCGAACCCATAACCGTTTACACGTCAAGCGTTGCCTCATTGTACCAAGATAGATTAGAACAAGTTGCATCACAATTTTTGATAAATAATTAAAGCCATCGTGGCGCAGGGACACATGCATGCGACTGTAAACGAGACGGTCGTGGGTTAGTTTCGTATTCGGGGGAGGGAAATATTTAATATTTTGCTTTCCCTGGCTTTGGTAACCAGGCAAAGGGCGGCGTTGAGTCCTGCCGCTCAAAATGCAACGCCTAGAATACGGCGAAAAGTGGGGAACGTCAGTGTCTTAATGGAGTCGGAGTGTCTTAAAATAAAGTTCTCTCTGCCTACCTTGCTAGAAGCTAAAGTGAAAAGAAACAAAAATAAACATAAATTATTGACTTAATACAATATACTTAAATTAAAGCGAAAAACGTCAATATTTTTTCAACAAGAGTTTAAAGTTTTAAATAAATAAACAAATATTTTAAAAATATATATTTTAAATAATACTTCGACAAGAAATAAAAGCAGGTTAAAAAATTTAAATCACCATGTTTACGATCGCATATAACATTTTGTGGAACTACAAAAGAATACCGAAGCTATTTGTATATTACAAACGAAATATGGGTGAATGTGTTTGTCACATCGACCATATCTTGTTAACTAATAATTATATTTATGTTCCAATTTCAAATATTTATTATGTGACAATCAAATTTTAATGAGGTTTAGATTGAAAATTATAGTTCAAAGAATAAAAAATCGGTGATGAAACCTTTATACTATAGCAAAATTGTATATTTTTTATTAGTTAGGGCAGAGTAACAAAAGAGAAAACAACAAGTTAACACACATCGTCTCTCACACACTACCCGATTTTCGAAACATTGCGTGCTAAGTGGCGGAACTCAACGCCGTACTTTGTCAATCAGAACAAGTACATCACAACAATTCTTTTGCCCAAGTGGGAATCGAACTTACAACTGTCTTGTTTACAGACTCAAACAAATTACTTAAAATATATGTCGTTATCTTTTACTAAACATTAAATTAGGTGTAAAAATAGACTACATGACACATACTAAATGTAAGTACTTATAATATAAATATTATTAGTATAGTATATTTTTACCATGTTACTAAATTTTCTAAAGAACTCTTAACTAATTTGGAAATATTCTTTTAATGGCGTAACCTAACGCCGGTAATTGTCGTGTTCGAATCTTGAAAGTAATATATTTTAAATCAAATCCACAGTCATTACGTTTATGAGCATCACAATATCTTTAAACATACTTCGCATTGAAATGTATAGAATAAATAAGCTTTAAAGTACTTTTTTATATCTCAATTTGTCATTAAATAACATCATTATAATTCTGTAAAGTTAACTTTCTCATACAAAGCTATATTGGAAAGTTATTTCGCTATAAACCTTATTTTAAATTATTTATTAGTCGTAAAGTCAAAAAAGTGGTAATTTCGTTTAACATTACTATTAAGCACTTGTTTTGTTTTAGTTACGATTTTTTTAAGTACTTTAATAAGTACTTGAAAAATGGTAATACCGTTTTTGAATTTTTATATTTATACTAGAGGGGGCGCGCGGCTTCGCCCGCTTATTAGGAGTGAATTCTAAAAAACCACGAAACACGTGTTCAATAAAATATTTTTAACAGTCTGAATTTAATTTTTTATAAAAATCGGTGGCAATTTAAAGATTTTTCCATATAAACTTTCAACCCCTTATTTGAACCCTTAGGGGGTGAATTCTTAAAAACCATGAAATACGTGTTCAATGAAATATTTTTAAGAGACTGAATTTCAAATTTTATAAAAATCGGTACAGATAATTTTTTTTTTCCATATAAACTTTCAACCGCTATTTCACCCCTTTAGGGTTAAAATTTTTCAAATTCCCTTCTTAGTGGATGTCCAGAATATGAAAATAAACATCTGCCCAAATTTCACGTTTCTACCATCAGCGGTTACGGCTCTGCGTGCGTCTTACCTCAGTCAGTCAGCACAAGTCCTTTTATATATATAGATTATTATGTGTACAATTTAGAACTTAGGAGTAGCCAGAGGCAATGATGCGCCACACGCTACTTTCTGGCTACCTCTGTCACCTCGTCCACTGTCATCAACCTCTTCATAGATGTCTTAGGTTCTGACCTGATCCTGGGGATGACTTTTACGTGACCTTCGTCCAGTATCATCGATATTACGTTACGCCAGATTGCAGAACGAAAATTTTACAAATTTTCAATATGATTTATATGATTGATGATATTTATAATTTATTTATTACAACCTTAAAGAACTTATTTTAAATTTGGCGGAAATACAATAAATTTATTAATATAATTACTTAAGAATGATGTAAGTATATTTGTTTTTAGCTTCACGTTGTCTCCCGCATGTGACAGGGTAGGCAGAGGGAACGTAGTGTTAAGAAACTTCATTCCCCACATTTCACCCAATTTTCAAGACATTCCGTATTGAACGGGGGAACTGATTGCCGCTCTTTGTCTTGTTACAAGAGCGGGGAAATACTCCGCTACGGTGGCTTCGTTATAATATAAATAGTCAATAATTTTGTATTATTTACGATTATTGCACACTGCACTGAAGTAAACTACAGTCTACAGTGTTAAATTCCGCCACGAATAAACAATTTTTCTTGAATCTTTTTTTTATATAATTATTTATAATAATATAAAAATATTTTTATCGTCTTTTTATTTGGAGGATTCCAGATAAAAAAGGACAATTCATTATAGAAATAATTGCGTCCGCACTCGTCACCTAATATAATAGCTTTTGCGTATAACAACGTAAAGGAGTTTAGAACAACCTTTGAATATAAATTAGGCCTAAATAGTTTCCTTAAAATGATAAGAAATTCCCCAAAATGATAAGATGTTACAATTATAATTTTGAAACATCAAAGTAGAGTTTAAGCATCAAATTGTATATATAATAAGTTCAAAATGAGTTCACAAATGGGAATTTGTAAAATATTTGGTTTCGCTACGCTGTATCCCGCCCATAGCTGGGTAGGCAGAGGGAACCTGGGAACCTATTGTTAATACTATTCCTTTATTCCACTCCTTTTCCATTAAGACACTTCCGTTTGATATGTAACTGAACCTTTCATAATATAAATAGCAACACAAACATAATTATATGAACCTAGTCATTTATTATGTTTATTGTCAACAATTGGGCAAAATAGTCCACGCGGGCGAAGCCGTGAGTAGAAAACCAGTCTTATATAATACAA
>JAATLQ010037401.1:33676-53593 GCA_013421005.1 Heliconius erato x Heliconius himera
AAAAAAAAAAAAAAAAAAAAAAAAACAAAATAAGGGTCAGTACGACCCTTGTTTTAAAATTGAAAGTTAACAAGACTTTTTGGATTAATTTAACATTCTTTATATAAAAGTAAGTAACACAGGAAGTTGCCTGTTTAGAATTCATTTTGATAAAGAGCCTGCGAGAAGTTCAACAGTTGCTCTTTCGATATTATCAAAGCAATATTTTTTGTAAAAAATTGTATTAATTTACGAGTAAAGTTCACGCCGCTAAACTTAACGCCGCGCCCTATCATGTTAATATATATATGATGAATATATGAGAAAATGAAAATAATTTATTTCCTTCGAGTAAAATCGAACCCAGAACCTTCTCATTTAAAGACAAACTCTGTGCCGCTGACTACGACGGCCTCTAGACAGTTTAATAGAAACAGAAAAAATAGATCGTGGCCCATTTGATTTGACTCGTAATGTTTGTGAGTTCGATTCCCAGAGATTCGAGATTATCCCAGTGTGGTTAAACAGTTCGGTGATAAAGGACGGCGTTAGGTTCTGCCACTTCAAAGAAATACTTGTATCGGGATATGCATGAAAATAAAAAAAATATTAAAATATTTGGCGGTCACATCAGTCTGTAGTACCTATTTTAGTAGTTACATTCGAGACCTTTTAAAGTAAGTTAAAAGTTGAAACGGCGTGTCGTTAAGAAGTTCAAGTCCTTCTGAATTGTGAATGTTAAGAATACAAATAAATTGTAAAGTAAAGATAATAAAAGTATATTATGGTTATTATTTGAAGGCCGTTGTGGCGCATGGGGACAAGAGCGAAGCTGTAAATAAGTAAATTGTGTGTTCGATTCCCAGTCGGGGGAGTGAAATATTTATTATAGTCTCTTATTTAGTTCTTGTCTCTGGTAACCGTTTTCTAGCTTCATGCTGTGCTCTGGTAACGAGGCAAAGTGTGACGTTGAATTCCGCCACACACGCAATACCTCCAGGATTCAGAGGAAAGTAGGGAACGAAAAAGTCTTAAATATAACGGTGTTTCTTAACACTAGGTTCTCAGGTTCCCTTTGCCTACTCTACTATATGTAGAATACACGCCTAATAATAAAAAAATATACTTAAATGAGGTCATCGGTGGAGATGACATTGAAAAAAAAAATGTTAAATAAATTTCTCTTCAAATAGTAAATCTATGTTAGAATTAAAAATCTATAATACTAACATGGTAAATGAAATAAAGAAACTTAAAAAGTCATCAATCAAGGTAGCGTTACCTCTGCAATATTCGTCTTCTTTAGACCTTCAGTCTTTTAAGCTTCACGCTGTATTCCTCGTACTTACAACAGAGTAGGAAAAGGTGTCTTAGTGTTAAGATTCAGTCCATTCCCTACGCTTTTCCTAATTTTCAAAATGATTCTTCCAAGTGAAAATCGAACCCATAACCATAGCGTTTACAGTCAAACTTTGTGCCGTTCTGTTGGCTGCAAGCTAAATAATGTAAATATAAATTCTAGGAAGGAAGCCTAAATAAGAAATTCTTATATGAATACAGAAGTCTAGTATTGATAAGTATAAAATATACAAGCAATTTGAACTTGTCAGACGGCGGCCATATTTGGTGTCATAAAAAATGAACTTAGACCATTTATTACCGTAATCTGGTGGATGTCCAACAAACATCAAAGTAGTATAATTAGATGTTATGCTTACTGTTTGACTCTACATGAGCTGAACTTCCTTATACAGACTTAAGAGAAGTTAGAAACCATATAAATATATTAATGACTGGTGTAGGTTCGATTCTCACGGAGAATGAATGATTTTTAATTCCTCGCTCTGGTAAGAAGACAAAACACGACGTTAAGCTCCGTCACTTAACACACAATGTCTGGGAAATTGGGCAGTGAGTGTGGAATAGAGAACAGAGAACAGAGTGTAGTGACACTATTAACAGTAGCGACAGATGTGTAACAATAATAAGAAATATAATTTGTCAAAACTACACTAACACTAAAAATAACATAGGTTAACGTACCTACCTACCTAACTACCTAACTCTTCCGTTACTGAGTGACTGACAAACAATACATGAAACTGCTGGACGAAGAAAGAAAGCAGAGAGAGAATTTCTCGATATTCCTCCGGAAAAGGAAAAAAAGAGAATTTTGCATTTATTGTTATAAAGACCACAGAAACAAAGTTATGGGCGATGACTTGTAGGCTATAATAATATTTAAGTATTTTCTTCGTCATATTATTCCTAATATACTGCTTTTAAATCTAGTGGAAAGCTGGCATTAGATACCGCCATATATTTTTTACTTCCCGGTCAAGGTATTGATCGTAAGAATTTATTATATCATAAATGTATTTTGAGTTTACGAACTTTGAGTATCAACATGGTGAAGCGCTTGGAGTTTAAGTAGCGCTTCATGAAATTGATGCGTAAAAAAGATAATTATGCTTGAAATTACGAAAAATGTTAATGTTTGAATCAAAATATTTTCTTCGCTGTTAAGTCTTTCCAAATTAGGGACCTCTGGTGAATAGGAAAAAAATATCGGAGATTACTATGTTTTCTCTACCTTTTATCCATTTGAAGTAAGCGTTTGTTATGTGGCCGGACCCGGACAATGCCTTCTTTTTGTAACTATATCGGAAAATAAACATACTTCAATAAATATGAAGAGGAATTTCAATAAACAACTACTGCATTTTATCAAAAGCATCCTCTATACCGCACTTCGATAGCAATACATTAAAATAAAGAGTCGATCACATACAATATTTTTTATAGTTTCACGCTGTATCCTGTAGATAGCAGGGTAGGCAGAAGGAAACTGAGAACTGTGTGTTAAGACACTCCATTTCCATTAAGACACTTCCGTTCTCTATTTTCCGCCGCAACTTAACGCCATACTTTGTCTCGTTACGAGAACGAACCAACAACCTGTATTTAAAGTCGCACACTTGTATCCCTGTGCCACATATGGCTTCATACAAATACAATATGTAATTACAAATTAGTAAGAAACTAAGATATAAGTACATATTTGCAATTTACGATGTGACGTAGATAAAGCGTTTAATCAAAATGGCAGAGGCGCCACCTCGAGCGTCGTAAATGAACGCAATCTTGGATCGCGATCTTCGAGAATCAAAGTCACCTCGTAAACTGTGAAAGTGTTGGACGAATATAATTTGAACACTATTTTTTTCTTTGTATTACATTGTAGACGGAGAATTTTTTTTTTATATTAATTAAGAGTCCACCCGCAACTTCGCTTAGGTGAAACTTTGAAACGTAAAATCCCATTTTTACCTGTTCCTGTGAGAATTTCAAGAATTCTCTCTTAATGCCCCTCTCTCTACACTCCGGCGGGAAAATATATGCCAAATTCCAGGTTTCACGTTTCACCATTTCTAAGACAAGGTCCGGTAAGTTAGCTGCGTCATAGTGACATTAATTAAATTATTTACAACAATTTTCTTTCATTTAGTTTCAACAACAAAAGATATTTTTGTTTTAAACATCAATTTGCAATACGAATTTTTTTTTTCAATATTTTTATTTTTATTATTCTAGTTTATATTGAACCAGTAACATATGAACAATCTATCGACACAGAATATAAAAAAAAAAACTAGTCAAACAGGATGGAGCTCCACTGGCCCATCTCTAAGCTGAAAGCATTCAGGACACCTGATTGTACTAAAATGCTCGCAACGTATGAAATCACACGTCTGTCCGTAATAGGATAATGTGTGGATACAGTGTATTATATCTATTATATAGTATTTAGATGAGTTGTTTGTATGTCTTTATTTTTATATGTTAGATGGGTGTTTTATTTGTTTGTGTATGTATATGTTTTCTGGATAGGCAAGTCAAAACCTTCGCCTTGACACTAGAGAGAAGAAATGAAAATATAAATTTAAATAAATATTTCCTATATTTACTTAAATTTATATTTCCATTTCTTCGCTCTGGTGTCGAGGTTAAGCGCGGCGTTGAGTTCTGCCACTCAACACGCAATGCCTCCAGAATCCGGCAGAAAGTGGGGAACGGAGTGTCTTAACACTAGGTTCCCTCTGCCTACCCTGCTGTGTGCGGGATACAGCATGAAGCTAATTTTTTTTTTTTTAAATATTTCCTTGAGTGGGGATCGAACCTACTACAACCAGTTGCAGTTACAGTCACGCTTATCCCCATGCGCTATGACTAGCCTCATCATGTTTATTTTCCTTTCTTTTTCTTTTATAATTAATTGCACTTCAATCTCTTCTTGTTGTTTAGTAGTCCTCTTCCACTGGTCGGCTGGAAGAGACTTCTATATAGAAAAAAACTCATCTTTTTATTTCATGTTTTATGTGCAATGAGGAATATGTAGTATTTATTTTTCAACTCAAAAAACTCCACCAAACTCAACGCCTCACTTTGTTTTAGAAATAAATTAAATGAATGGGAATCGACTCACAACCAGTTCTGTTCACAATTCAACCCTGCGCCACTGCTACAAATATGTAATATAAAATATTCTATTGTATTTTATGTAGTTAGGTGTCGTCTATAAAAGGAAAACCGAGTAAATTATAAAGTAATTAGTTGTTTGATTAAACTAACCTTTTGGATAAACTAAACTATTGTCACAGGATTTATTTATATTTACTTAAAATTACTCAAATGAATGTACTTTAAATATTGAGGCCGTAATACCATCGTGGCGCAGAGGTACGTTGTGGGTTTGACTCCCATTCGTGGGGAATGAGTTATTTTAGTTGCCCATGGAAAATTTACGTAGCCATAATAATAGCGATCCAATTTCCAATTTTCCCCCAAAAATATAAGGTTATTTCTTTTGTTTTTTTTTTTACAACATTCTCAACTTTCTTTCTCTACATTGATATCAGTCCAGATGTTACCAAAACTACAACGATACAAGATATAATTTACATTTTTTATTTTCATGCCAGTAAATAAATTATAACATAAAAATGAAATTAAATAAAATTTTTCATTTTTTTTTTTAATTTATGACTTCTTGACCACAACAAAACGTTTTTCGGAAGTTACTTTTCAAAATTAAATAATGTCTTATTTTCGTACATAAATCTACGACATTTTTTCTTTTTTAATGCAAAGAGGTCGGACGTAGGCAGAATAGCGATGACTCAAAGTTATCTAATAATAAAAAAAAGTAAAGAAAAGAGGCAAAAATGCGTGCCAATAAAAATATATTGGACTAAGTTTAAGAGGGTTGGGGAGCTAATAGATTGTACTAGAATTTTTGTCGGGACTATTTTGGAGTTGGACTTTAATAAAGCTGAGAAATATTTTTGTAAATACTTTTTTAATAAATAAGTAAATATCAAAATGTCAATTATCTTATACTTTTACCCAACTTCTTAGCACATAATGTATGTTTGTTTCTATTTAGCGTACAATCCAAACGGGTTGATCGATTTTGATAATTCTTCATCAGTCGTTTAAAGCAAAGTGAGTAGTGTTCAACTGGCACACACGGTACGCCGTAAACTAAGGACAGAATAGAAGAGTGATAACCAAAGGTAATTTTGGCAATATTTAAAATACACGATTGGCACACAAGTGGCGTTGTAAGTCTTCTTCTTCTTCTTCCTGGCAATTATCCCGGCTATTTGCCAGCCAGTCTGCCTTCCTGCTCAATCTACTCCACTTTGCACGGTCTTTAGCGTGTAAGTATCATTTAATAAATATTCAAAAATTATGTTGAGGTTTCTTTCATAATTTTTCCTTTTGAACATGAATTTAGGGCATAAGGTATAACAATTTAAAGAAAAACTAACAAAAGTTTTTCATAAAAATACATTAACATAAACTTAAGATCGCAAATATAAGATAAAGAAAAATATTACAATCTTTTACTTTATTTTCTAGAACTTATTTCAAAGGTTAGATAAATCAGTGAAATCGAACTTAGCTTAGCTTTAAGAGAACATAAAATCTCACTTAACACAGATTTGCAATGATAAGAATCTTAGGTTTGTTAGATAGATTCTTAGATTTCTACTCAATTATTATAATACCAATATTGTTTTATATTTAAACTAGCGGCTCGCCCACGGCTTCGCCCGCTTAAAATACATGATTTTTGATTTAATAAGCACAATTGATTGCAACTATAATTACTTCTAATATGATTTTTTACGACATTATCGTCAAAGAATTTTTGATTGTTTTAAATAAAAAAATACGACCATTGTTGATATTTGATATTTATAAAATATACATAAAGCTAATTATGTATTACACGTATATATTTTTGTAACTTTATGTTCTTTTTACCTATATAATATACGTCTCATCATAATTCTAAAACTCTGTTAAATGTGCTGATGTCAGTGAATAATTTAATTTACTCATTCAGAAACAGCCTTAAACGTTAAATTATTGATTTGTAGGATTCATATAATATTCTTTGTAAAATAACTGTAATAATTGCATATTAACTCCTGTACAGTTTTTAAATTAGTTACTTATATTATATGAACGAACCAAAAAAATCTTTGTATTTACTTGATATTTCTTTCAACATCGTTCTTTATCTCTGAGTTGAATTAATTACGACTTAAACTTAACTGTTATGATTTATGAAGGTAATCTCCACTAACAATTCAATTTTGTTTACTTTATTGTATAAAATATTATATAATAGTGCTTCAATAATGTATATATTTTTATCAACAGTCATATAACCCAGACGTTTCGAATGTCTTTCTATAAAATATTCGCAGGCAAGCTAATGCCTTGAGTTCATTCAAATGACGATAACTTTTTTTTTAATGAACCGATTTTGATGAAATAAACTTTAGTACTTTAAGTTCAGTTTAAACAAAGCACTTGGTGAAATTTTCAAGTAAATCGGTTCAGTACTTTCACAGAAAAATGCGGACAAAAATATATCGACAGACAGACAGACAAGAAATTAAAAAAAAATATTTTTGCTTTCTATTATTCTATTTAGGTGTCCCTCTATACATTTCAGTCAAAATAACTAAATGTACACACAAAATATTTTTACTGTCTTATTATATATAGAGAAGAGATTAGTTCAAACTATATACTGGTGCCTTAATTTAGATTTTTATTTGTTTAGCTTTTTAGCTGTTTAGGGTAGGAACAGAGAACCTGGGAACCTAGGATTAACACACTCTATTCTTATTAAGACATTTCCGTTCCCCATTTTCCGCAATTTTGTCGGAACTCAACGCTGTGCTTTGCTTTATTAACAGAACGATGAAATATAAAATATTTATTTCTCCGAGTGGAAATCAAATCCACAACCGTCGCGTTTACAGCTGCATGTTTGTGCCCCTGCGCCACAACCGCCTCGAACTTTAGTTTTTCGTTATCTCTCAGAATTCGTATCAAAGCGTGTTGAGTCCTGAAATTTAACGCCACATTTAGCGCTTCCAGAGCGGGGGATCGAACCTATAATCAAACCACATTCTCAAATTGCATAAAACAACATAATACTACAAAACTATTATAATTCACATAACTCAATGTTGTAAAATAGGGGAAAATGGCACCATTAATTAAATAGCGAGAGGAACTAAATGATGGACGCGCCCGCAGTTTAAATTTAGTTGCACTTTATACGCGAATAATCGTAACACATTACGTGGGTATACACTGGAAAATTCAGGCGCCGAGAATATAAACAGTGAGATTGGTACAAGTCACGAGATATATGTAGCTGACGATATTTGGTCAGTCAACTGTCACATTTCCACTTTCGGGCGAATTCTGGAGGTATAGCGTGTTGAGTGGCGGAACTCAACGTCGCACTTTAAGTGAGAACCGAACCCACAAGCGTCTTACATAGAAACTAAAAGTTTTTTTTTAAGTAAATACAAATTTAAAGGTAGCATGAACCCACGCCTTTTGGAAACCGTCTAAACGCTCTGATTACTAAACCATACGTAACAACTTATTTATGTCGTTAACAGATGGGAGATTTTTGATTAATTTCCGCTACAAAAAAAGTATTGTTTAGAATTTTCATTTGACAAGAGAGAATGCTTTTATTTTTTTTTACTATTTTTAAGTATTATTCCATAAAAAGGAAAGAAAAATAAGTTGTTACAAGCATGTAAGAATTTCCAACATAGCTTAGTGGTCCAAATGATTGTATGGTGTGCAAAGAGCATGGGGCCAAATCCCGCTAACTTCAATTTTTTTTTTGGAAAATCGCTTTCCCTTATACCTGATGGTCGACCAACCGACGACATTTACAATGTAAACATTTACAAAAGTGTATTTTCGTCGTACAAACGCAGCGTTATGCGTATTGCACGCGCAATTATACACAAACAATATAAAGATATTTTAAATTACTTTTATTAACCGAGATATTGTGAAGAAAGAAATTTATTTGTTATTTTTGCCAATAAGACGCAGTGGTACAGTGTCTGTCTGTATAAATAATGGTTTTCAGTTCAATCCGGACATGGAAGAATGATCATTCTTCTTTATTTTTTGGGTAGAATAAAATACATTTAGGAAATAATTAAATAAATTGTAAATGCTGCATTGAGCTCCACCATCCAACACACAGTATCTCAATTTGGGCGTTAAGTCGGTAACGGAGTGTCTTAACATTTTATCCCTTTCCAAAATCAAAAAAAATCATATTTGAATATTACAGATTAAATTAATAAAAAAATCATATTAGAAGTCATTATAGTTGTCAACCAATTCTGATTATTAAATCAATAATCATGTATTTTAAACGGGCGAAACCGTGGGCGGGCCGCTAGTTATATAATATACCTAAAGATTTACAAAGCAAGTCTAAAAACCGTAGTTACTTATATAAAGTATAAATGGGATCGTTAAATCGATGCGAGACTACTCATCATGAATCATCGAGGGATGAAACACGCTAATGGTGAGATGCCTGAAATATATTAATAGTGTTTTTTCTAAACAAATCTTTTATATTTTTTTCCGTTTAGTAGTTTTTTTTGCTTTTAGTTGAGGGAAGTAAGTTTATTTTTAATTGGGCGTCGAAGTAAAATAGGCTAACAAGAAAATCATTATTTTTGGTTTTATATATTTTTTTTTTATTTCACGCTGTATCCCGCTCATAGCGGGGTAGGCAGAGAGACAACAACTTCGTTTCCTTTAATTCTGTTCAACACTTTCCGCTGAATTCTCGAGAAATTGTTAGTTAAGTCTAGGATCAGTTTCTGCACGAACAAAAATTGGTAATTTAATACAAAATCAGCTTTTCCAGAAATTCACGATTTCTAACTATACACCTAGAAGTTTATTATCAAATAAACATTTTCTTTTAGTTTTTTGAATTGATTCAATTGATTATTAAAGTCCCAATTCCTCCCCAAAATAACAGTGGCGTCAATGTGATGATGAAGGTGATCATCATCATCATCACATTGACGCAGGTTCGAAACCCGCCTTATATAATTGTATAGAAACTTAAACGAACGTCGAACGAATAGAGCAAATAAATCCTTTATAAATTGGCAGTCCTAAGTAGCTAAATCCTATTACAGTGAAGTCGATCGCTCTCTAATTATGACTGGCATTACCGCAGTCATTTGTTTTTACTGCTTTTTTACGTATTTTCATGAAAAACATGATATTTGTAGAATAGATTATGTTTTTATGGTTTAAGTAAGTTTTTTTTATGGCGGCCGTCGTGGCGCAGTACGACTTTAAGCGAGATAGTTGTGGGTGCGAAGTCCATTCGTTGGTGAATTATGTTCATTTTCTCGCTCGAAAAGTTTAAGGTGAGCGATGATAAAGTTCCGCCGGTTAAATTGAAATATTTTTAATTCAGGCGGAAAGCTAAGAACGGAATGTCTTAGCACTAAGTTCTTCTTGCTTACCCTGCTGTATAGTGAACTCAACACGCAATGCCTCCGGAACTCGGTGGAAAGTGGGGAACGGAGTGTCTTAACACTAGGTCCCAACTGCCTATACTGCTGTGTGCGGGCTACAGCGTGAAACTGATTTGATTTGATTTTTTATTCATTTTCCTCGTTCTGGTAAAGAGGCAAAGCGTGGCGTTGAGTTTCACCCAACTAAGTTTAAAAAAAGAAGCCATTCGTAGGCCGGGGGCACCAGCGTGTGACTGTAAATGCAACAGGTTGTGGGTTGGATTCCTACTCGAGGAAATGAAATATTTAACACTGGTAACGAGCAAAGAGCTACATTGAGTTTTACCACAATGCCTCGAGAATTCTGCGGAAAGTGGGGACCGGAAGTTGCTAAATGGGAACGGAGTGTCTTAAAACTAGGTTCCCTGGTCCTATCCATCTACCCTAATATGTGCAGGATATTTTTTTTTTGGGTTACAACATACATTAGAGTAAATATTTTCTCGTATCGTGTATCGTGTATAACACTTGCTCTTGATTGAAGGTATCAATCATCCATCAGTCATCACGCCGCTCGCTTCGGTTTTGCAGAAGATATTTTAATATAACGAGAATGTAAGCGAAGTATGATAGTGTACAATCTGTATTGAATTGTGGAGGTTTAAAGCTAAAAATGATTTTTGGATACAGTTACATTTTCTATTTTTAAGTAAATTATAATATACGTACATAGAACATAAATGTCAGTGCACTCCGTTCTAAGCTTTTCGCCTTTCATAAGTTCGATTCCCACTCGTGAAAATTAAATATTTATTATTTGCATTTCTTCACTCTCTTAACGAGACGAAGGGCGGAGTTGAGTTCTGCCACTCAATACGCAATGTCTTCCAATTCGATACAAAGTGGGGAAAGGAAGTGTTCTTATGAGAACGAAATGTCTTAACACCAGGTTCTCAGTTTCTCTCTGTTAACTCTATCATGTGCGAAAACAGCGAGAAGAAAAAAAAGAATCAATGCAAAATTATTTTTCCTATTTTTTCCTACAGTATCATATACTAATTCAATAAATCAAAAAAACAAATAATATACGAATAAACAAACGTATATAATAAAGCTACGTTCACACGAATTACACGTGAAGTACCTCTTCTGTAAAGAGCCTGTGAGCAGCCGCTAACGATCGTCGTTAAGAACAGTCAGTAGTTGAAAGATTTAGAAATTCTGTTGATTTTACAGTAACTTCTATATAGACTGACTTCTATATAGATAGACTGACTGTAAAACTAACTGTAAACTGTAGCACTCGAGGAGATGAAATATTTATTTTAATTTATATTTCCATTTCTTCGCTCTGGTGTCGAGGTTAAGCGCGGCGTTGAGCTCTGCCACTCAACACGCAATGCCTCCAGAATTCGGCAGAAAGTGGGGAACAGGAGTGTTAACACTAGGTTCCCTCTGCCTACCCTGCTGTGTGCGGGATACAGCGTTTAATTTATTTCTATATAGACTAGAGAACCAACTGACGCGTACAATAACACGCGTTAGCGTTGCCATAGCAACGTGTTTGTCAGTTCATAAACAAATAAAATATTGTGAAATGTTTGATAGTGTGTGTAATGTTTTATTTACTGACTAGCGGGCCCGGACGCGGCTTCGCCCGCTTAAACTTTACGAATGCTTATAGATATGGTTAGGAAATTGTTTTTGAAAATATCTAACTAATTTAAATGAAAAAAATATAAGTAAACGTAACCATAGTAAAATATTAATAAAAAACTAAACAAAAACCAGCTACATTATTAATCATTTTGTCTCTGTCTGTCTTTCTATTTCCCCGAGCTAATATCCAGAATAACTGAACTAATTTTAATTGGACTTTCAGTGATCGATTTTACTAATTTACCCGGGAAAAATCTTTTTACTCGTCTTCCTTGCGCGCGTACATAGATACTATATGAAATAACTAAGTACTTTCTACATTAAATATGATAAGTTTTGCGAGCAATATCAAATAAAATCCCAAAAAACTATAACCACAATTTATTAAGTGTATAACAACGGTATAGATAACCATCCAACCAAGATGAAATAACCAATAATTATCTCTTTAATACTTAAATAATATTATACCGATGCCGCGCAGGGCCGCAACTTACACCGCACCAAGAAATTCATGAAAATCTAACTAATACTCAAATAAGCGAAGAACCAAAGAAAAGTAGAAATTAATTATAAACAGCAAATAATTACATAAAAATTGTCAATAGTTCGAAAATGTATGAAAATTTACAAAACCGTCAGTCATCTGCCCGTTCGCGTCGGTCATACTATGCCGGTCGTAGGCTAGGTCATTTCGAATCAGTGACATCTCCTTAATTATGTATTAGAATGTTATACATTGAACTATAATTTCAATCTAGATGAAATGCTAAAAGTGACTGTTATATTCATTTTCATAAGGATCAATATCAAATTATAGAAAATACATACAACAAAAACCCGATAAATATAAAGTAAATTAATTAAAATGGTTACTTGTTGTTACTCTGTTACTTTGCTCAAGCTTCAGAGATAAACATCATATCAACATGTATCGCGGACTTTTTTAAACATTATTTAAAGGACAATATTTTTGTAAAACATTATTTTTATGTATCTCATAAGGTTGAGTCGGCGTACGCCATGTATGCGTTAAGCAAGCTCATTTTGGGTGACGTTTGCTTATAACAAAAAATAAATTTTGCAAACCGTTGCTTAGCAACGGTCGGTTGTTATTAACATGGCGGAATAAATTGCCTGTCAAATTAAAAAATATTTTAATACATTAGTATATATCGACAATATTACAAATATGAGAAAAAAAAGTAACCTATGTTCATCCGAAGACCCTCAAGTATCTCTGTATGAGTATTTTATTACAATTGAATTAGCGGTTTGGCCCTGATTGCGTAACAGACAGACAGACAGACAGACAGAGAGACAGACAGACAGAGTTACTTTCGAATTTATAATATAGGTATGGATTTATAATGTACTTTATAAGCATTATTTTTGAAAAATATTAGCGTTCTGTACTTCTCCTACATATAAAATATAAATATGCCAAATTTCACACTCCTGCGTCCGCGCAATGTTCGTAAAAATCCAATCCGATCCAAATTAGTTAGAACACGTGGACAGTAGAGAAGAGATTGTCTTGGTATGTTCAACTATATTCTTAGATTTTTTTAGCTTCACGCTGAAACCCGCATATAGTAGGGCAGAGAGAACTTAGTGTTAAGATACTTCGTTCCCCATATTTCTTCTGACTCAATTCTTATTGCACGGAGATGCAACGCCACGCGTCTCGTCACTGGAACGTGAAAGTGAACATAATTCATGCAGGGAATCAAACCCGACGCACTTACGGTCGGCCGGATGTAGGAATCATTTTTTTATTATGCTTTAAAGAGCTTTAAAATCACAAATTATGTAGATATTAAATTTTTTAGGCAATTTTTACACAATCTATCTAGAGATTGGATAGATATATGAAACAATCTAAGATTGACGTTGGAGATAGGTTATTAATATTGGGCGTTAGAAGACAGGCTCTACATTTAGTAATTGGAAACCCACATGTAACCAAAAACTAAAATGCAAATATCTAGAATTTCCAAATTGAAACTGAGTAGGTACTCTGTTTTTAGACTTTTTCTCAAAGTATAAAATTAGTTTTATTTGAAAATTTGGTAAACCAATACGTCCAGGATAAGTTTTGAAAGCTGCTTCTCAAATATACACAAAAATACAAATCATAGTAGATTTTAAGGAGACAGCCATAAAAACAGAGTAAATGGCCGAGACCAAGAAAACTCTACGCTCGAGGGATCAAGACCATATGGACCATTGTCTTATATAAACTAGGGACAATGGCACTAAACAGTTTACTAATGTTTACTTGTAATTGAAAATGGGAGAAATGAGGTTTGGACACGCTATTTACTATTAGTATTATATGGACATACTAGTCGTAGTCCCCAACGCGGTTTACGTGGACTTTAAGATATAAACTGAAAATTCCGTTTTTAGGATTCCGTAATTCGAAAGGACATAACGGAACCCTTATAGGAACATTTTATTGTCGGTATGTCCATCTGCCAACATCATTTATCTTGAGATTGCATGGAAGTATCAAAGTAATATTCAATAATCAAATATTTTATAACAAATTAATCAAATATTCTGGCCTCTGAGACCTGTCGTGGCGCAGGGGCACAAAGTGTGACTGCAAAATCGACTGGTTGTTGGTTCGATCCCCACTCTAGGAGATGAAATATTTATTTACATTTATATTTTCATTTCTTCGCTCTGGTGTCGAGGCAAAGCGCGACGTTGAGATCCGCCACTCAACACGCAATGCTTCCAGAACTTGGCCGAAAGTGGGAAACTAAGTATTTTGACACTAGGTTCCCTCTGCCTACCCTGCTGTTTGTGGGATACAGCGTGAAACTGATTTAATTTAAAGTATTCGATATGTAATATACTAATAGATATCATTTCAAAAACAAACTATATAAAACAATTTATCGCGTAACACTACTATGGAAAATAAAAGAGTAATAAGTAGAATTAATTCACTTTTCTAGTTGACCGTTACGAAACCACCCCGGGGTTGTATTTTGAAACTTATGAATATGCAATTTAATTATTTCTATAGCTGTGTGTACATAACGTAGAAAATAAGAAATAATTTAGCGTTTGAGGCTGTCGTGGCGCAGGGGCAGAAGCGCGCAAATGTAAACGCGACGGTTGTGGGTCGATTTCTACTTAGTCGCGGGAATTACATATTTTCATATTTTTTTTCGCTTTGGTAATGAGCCAAAGCGGGGCGTGGCTTAATACTAGGTTCCCAGGTTCCCTCTGCCTATTCCGCTATGTGTGAGATACAGCGTGAAGCCAGAAAAGAAACGTTTTATTATTAAGCAATTGTAGTTGCCATCGTCAATCAAATTTTATCGTTACACATAACATCGATTGTGAATTTAAATCTCAGTTGAACGATAATTAATAATCAATATTTTTTTCATTAGCGTGTTAAAGTTAAAGATTTTAAAATATTGCTAGAGCTATTTAACATATATTTTTAAAAATACTAAGAAAATTCAAAATTATTTTATTTATTATTTATTTAGTTATTTTGGCCACAACAAAACATCAGTTTAATGCTAGAAAAATATTGTACTGTCATCGGATGCCAACACGTTTAAAGGCAATTCCGACCGAAGGAAGTACAAGTTGATTTAATTAATGTTGACTACAGTAGGTACCTATATCAAGTTGAAAAGTGTGGGTACCTTTGTAACCTCGTCATAAACAATTCTTAGTTGTTTTCATTTTACCTTGCAGAAGAAGCCGCAGTTGGAAGCTTATATAATATACTAAGTAATATAAAAAAAAAAATAAATAAAGCTCAACACGCAATACCTCCAAAAATTCGGCGGAAAGTGGGGAATGGAGTGTCTTAACACTAGGGTCCCTCTGCCTATCCTGCTGTGTGCGGGATACAGCGTGAAGCTGATCTAAGTAATATAAAAAAAATAATAAAATAAAGCTCAACACGCAATGCCTCCAAAAATTCGGCGGAAAGTGGGCAATGGAGTGTCTTAACACTACGCTCCCTCCGCCTACCCCGCTGTGTGCGGGATACAGCGTGAAGCTGATCTAAGTGATATAAAAAAATCACAATCGTGAAGAGCAATTGAATTAAGAAAACAAATCGCTCTGTAAACAAGGCCCGCATTGAAGTGACACTAACCAAAGCGGCCCAATTACGTCGGCCCAACAATAAGCAGGATCATTTTTATCCGTCACTTACATTTCTTTAGTTATTTCTCATGCTGTTTTTTTGGCGTGTTTAAATATTTTTCATTGGAAGTAAAAAAGAAAACTTTTCGTTTGCATATTATTTATATTACGCAGAGATTAGATATTTTACAAGTTAAAAATAATCAAAATTATGATAATTTGATGTAATAAATGATTGAGGCCATCTTAGAGCAGTGGCAAAAGCATATGTCTTTAAACGTGACGCTAGTGAGTTTGATTCCCACTTCAAGAGATTTTTTCCACTTCCTTGCTCTGGTACAAAGGTAAAGCGCGGCGTTGACTTCTACCGTTCAACACGCAACGCCTCGAAGTAAAGGAATCAAGTGTCTCACCGTTAGGTTCCCAGTGTAAAGCTCAAAAAAAAATAATGGACGTAAATGATTATAACTAAACTCCCTCGAGTAGAAATTGAACCCATTTTCATAGCCACTGCGTGTACCTGTACTAAGGTACCTTTCAACTACACTGTAGTGTACACTGATTATATAAACTATACCATTAGCTATGTATGCTGTACTGTTTTTTTTGAATTCCAGTGGCGTAGTGAGGGGGGGGCAAGGGGGGGCATCTTGCCCCGGGCGCTACTCACATAGGGGCGCCAAATGGTCCGAAAAACTTTTTCCTTTAATTTTATTTAAATATCGCATTTTTTATTTATCTCAAATTAAATACAGACGAAAAAAAACCTTTTTGTAAATTTGCCTTAGTAAGAAAGAAAAGATTATAATTTTTTATATTATTTATCACATTTAAAAATTTTATTTAAAATATGTAAAAATCGCGACAATTAAAGATTTTATATGTTTCTAGAATACCAATTGACGCATATAATAATGCGCGTTGGCGTATATGGCGTTGCCATAGCAAAGTGTAGGTATGCCACTAAAAGTATAAATATTGTCACAAAGGCATGGTAGTGTGCGTAATATTTTATTTATTGATTTAATGTACTTTATAAGCATTACCATTGAAAAATATAAGCATTCTGTACTTCTTCTACATGTAAACTAAAAAAACTTCTAAATGCAAAAAGGAAATCCCGAGGACATCAAGGATGAAAACGTAAAATCAGATTTAGAGTTAGATCCAGATTCAGGTTGTACACCGTTGTTGTAGGTGGTGCTGCTAAACTTTTAATGTATTGACACAACACATCAAATACAAGACTCTGAAGAAGGTGGTCCAAGTACATTACAAATGCTAAATCTGTGTTCACATCTGATGAAAAGCCCAAAAAATACATCAGAAAGACTTGTAATTTCGGACGTTTTGAATTACAAGGATGAGGCTTATTTAAAATTTAGCAACAATCGTCCTATAATATCGGACCAACTTCGAAGAGAAATGATTATTCTTGAACCTAGCACATATCAAAACAAAGCCAGTTTAAATGCAGCAATAACATCGACTAATCGCCTAATGCCAAGATCTTGGTTTCCTCGACGAGTCGGTAATGAAAAGGAAGGAACTGAAATTAACCGATTTTGGTTATTATATTCACCAAAAAACAATACCGTGTATTGCTTTTGTTGCTTACGATTTAGTGCACCAAATTTTACTACACAATCATCTTTCGTAACATCTGCTGGTTTTAATAAATGATAGGAAAAAGATAAATTAATTAGCTATGAAAGTCCAAATCCCCCAAAATTACTTACAGCTTGGAAAGAGACAGAACGTAGATTAACAAGTAAAACGGAAATTAAAGTATCATTAGAAGCGCACATTCAGTATGAAAAAGAACGGTGGCGAAATATATTGCAAAGAATATTAGCTTGCATGAGATATTTAATTATACAAAATCTTCCTCTGCGTGGCCATATTGAAAAACTAGCACTTAAAGATGGTACAAACGTGGGAAACCTACTATCTTTGCCCAGACTTGTAGCTCAGTTCGATCCGCGATTAGGAAATCATATGAGACATGCCACAGAAATTCCAAAAACTATCTCATATTTATCACCACAGATTCGAAATGAATTCATTCAACTTCTGGTATCTACAGTTCGACTTCAAGTAACAAAAGATTACAAAAGAAATAATGGAATTTTGCTTGATTCAACTCCAGATATCTCTCATCGAGAACAAATGTCCCAAGTCATTGGGTACGTAGAGGTTGATTTTATCAACAAAAAAGTTTCTATAAAAGAATCTTTTTTGGGTTTTATACATGCCAAAAAAGCAGGTTCGATCGAAAATACGATTTTAGATAAATTAAATTCCCATGAAATTTCACTTAAAAACTGCAGATCACAATATTACGATAATGATGCCGTGATGGCAGATCATACATCTAGCGTTCAACAAAGAATAATAGAAAAAATCATAAAACATTGTTTGTAAATTGTGATAATCATTCATTGAATTTGGTAGGTGTTACTGCAGCCTAATAAGAGCCAATTGTTGGGACATGCTTTGGAACAATTGAAAACATATATCTCTTTTTCTCATGTTTAACGTTGCGATGGGAATTATTAAAAATGCTGTAAAAAAATCTGTCAAACGTTAATCTGAAACACGATGGAGTGCCAGAATACAAGCGGTTATCGTCGATAGGCTAGAAAAAAATAGTAGATCTATTATAAAAAATAACAGATGACTACAAGTGACACCAGAAGTGAATCTTCAATTCTGTTGCAAAATATACAAAATTTTAGTTTCATAACTTTACTTTATTTCTGGTATGAAATCCGAAAGAGAATTGATCGTGTGCAACTCAGATTACAAGACCTTAAAATGAATTTTAGAGAAGCGTTCCATGATCTTGAACTAGCCGAAATTCGGGAAAATCTCTGTGAAAAATCTCTATTGCCTCCATAGAAAAGGCGAAGTCTGTTTGTAAAAGATGAGATGATATTAATACAATAGAACGTGTATGAAGACGCCGTAAAATGCCCGGAGAATTCGCTCGAGATGTTGGTCTTTCTGCAGAAAGTTAAATTTCTCGTGTTATGAAAACCGTTCTTGATCGTATTCAACAAGGAATATGTACACGATTTACGCGATTAAGTGACCTTAATTTCAAATTTGAATTTCTACTAGACATTGAAAATTTATTAAACTAGGATAATGTTGATATCGACCGAAATTTGGGTGAATTTTACAATACAGATTTCGATGGAATAGAACTCTTTATCGAAAAATGTGACTGCAAAATGTTACTCCGCAGTAGAAAAGAAAGTGAACCTAAAACCCCATAAGCTCGCATTTTTAAGTGTGAAAAGAGAAAAATTTGAAATGATTAACTTTGATGATATTATTGACTAGCGACTCGCCAGCGGCTTCGCCCTTTTAAACTACATGATTATTGATTTAATAAGCAGAATTGATTGACAACTAAAATGACTTCTATTATGATTTTTTATTACTTTAATCTGTAATATTCTAATATGATTTTTTTACGACATTATCGTAATTTCTATAAGAATTTTTGATTGTTTCGAACTAAAAAATACGACCAATGTTGATATTTGATTTATAAAATATACATAAAGCTAATTATTTATTATACGTATATGAGGCCAGTTTTGGCGCAGCGGCACGAGGTGTGACTGTAAAACCGACTGGTTGTGGGTTCGATCCTCACTCGAGGAGATGAAATATTTACTTAAATTTATATTTCCATTTCTTCGCTCTGGTGTCGAGGTTAAGCGCGGCGTTGAGTTCTGCCACTCAACACGCAATGCCTTCAGAATTCGGCAGAAAGTGGGGAACGAAGTGTCCTAACACTATGTTCCCTCTGCCTACCCTGCTGTGTGCGGAATACAGCGTGAAGCTGACCTTGTTTTTACCTTAAATGTGCTGATGTTAGTTAATAATTTAATTTACTGCTTCAAAAACAGCAAAAGATCAAATGTTGAATTAATTACGACTTAACTTAACTTAACTGTTACGATTTATGAAGGTAATCACGATCTAAGTAATCACGAGATAAGTCTTATCACGATCTTTTATATATATCGTATAAATTAAAGCCACCTAAAGCAAAATCAAGAATTCTTCTGCGGCGCAATTTTGGCGGTATAGATCTAGAACATTTGCGACAAGATGCTTATAGCATTGACTGGTCGATAGTTACTTGTGCGCAAACAGTAGACGAGCAAGTGTCGCTATTTACATCATTGTTAATTCAACTATTTGACACTCACGCACCTGTTCGACCCGTCCGTATTAA
>JAATLQ010037402.1:0-53617 GCA_013421005.1 Heliconius erato x Heliconius himera
AACCCCAAGTTCAGTTTTCTCTACGGCGGGGAGTATTTCAACTACTACCAGTACAAAGTGACGACAGAGCAAGCAAGTAAGCATATTGACGAATGGTGGAAATAGAGTAATCGCGGTCGCGCGATCGCTGCTTGCGTGTTATAACCGTTTCAAGTGACCCTCCGCTGTTTATAGTTCTAAAGCAATCGGCCGGTGGCCAGGCGGCACCCGCTCCCGGGGCTTATATGGCACAGAACAGGCAATATGTAATGCCCCAACAGGCCAATACACCGTCGCAGTTGGGCCTGGCGGCGTCGATGGCGGCGGCGCCGGCGCTGCAGCAGTGGCTCGCGGCCAACTCCACGCCGCAGCCTCCGCACTCGGCCGACATCGACAACGTCAATGCCCAGATCAACATGCTTAAGGAACAAATCACACAATCGGAAAACAATCTCAATGCCCAACATACGGTGAGTTTTGAGATTTTTTACTGACTGTAAACCTTAAAAACATAATAGTACAACTAATATTTATATTTAACATTTCAATATAGGAGGTAGACATAAAAATGTATCAAACATTTTTAGTTTGTTTATTATTTAAAGTGTCTTATAATTAAATTTCAGTATGTATCTGTTAAGCAGGCAGGTAGTCTTCAATCCTAATTGCATGTTTTTGACAACACTTACCTTTTACACTTTATTAAATCTGCATGACAATGTTTTCTTTCAGTTCAACTACATACAAATGGATTAGAATATTGATTCAAATTAAATACACAACACTTAAGTTCTTTAAAATAAAATAAAGATAGTATATAATTTAGTTTATTGTCATACACCTTCCTTCCTATGTTTAATACATACTTATATTTGAATTAAAATAATTAAGAATGTATATTATAGGTGTTAATACAGCAACAACAAGTCAAAATCAATGAGCTGGTGAGCAAGGCACAAGTGGAAACCATACAAATAATGGCAGACGAAAACAACATAAATCTTACAGAACTTGATACCATCTTACAGCCAATAATTGACACTTGCACTAAAGACAGTATTTCTACAGGTATGAAACCTTGTAAGCTATTGTTATTGGTCCTCCTATAAGAATTTAAAATGAAACCTCTGCAATCATGTAATATTTTTTTTACTTCACACTAATCCTGCATAGCAGAGTAGCTAGGAAGAATCTAGTGTTAAGACACTATTCTTTACTATTTAGTTTCTTAAGTTATGGAACTCAATACCAAAATATCTACCAAAGCAGAGTAATGCAATTAATAATATAAAAGTAATAATAAATATTTATTTATATGGATTTCTTATAAGACTATTATTTGATACAGGCAAAGGTTGGATCTTACAACATGCTACTTCAAATGATGCTGGCAAGGTGATATCTCAGCACCTGCTAAGAAAAGTCACACAACCTGGTGCTGCGTTTACTCAAAAACTGCACATCATTTACCTTGTCAATGATGTTTTACATCACTGGTTAGTATATAATATACCTCATAGGATTTTAAGCTTATGGTGAACAAAAATACTCAGTAGGTTTGCATTGAAAGGGCCAAGGATATAAATAAAAAATATATTAATTGTATATAAATAACATGTATATTGTTGGCATCTTTGTCTATCATGTTATATGAAAAAAAATATATATTGGTCCTTTTAGATCAGGTTTAAAAAATAATGGGTGCACCATGTGTTAATTTAATCACAAAATCAGTTTTAAGTTTGTGTTAACATATAACTTCACAATATGGTGTCTCCAAACTAGAATTCAATTGGTTTCTTATTGGTTTGTCCACATATATTTTTTTAATATTCTATTATATATACATAAATACATATCTGGATGTCACATATTATTATTGTTTGAATATAATATTTTATGAAAGTTTATGTAGTTTATTGTTTGTATGCACCTCTGCAATCACTGCTGTTTCGGTGTCTATGATAAGATTATTCCTAATTACAGTGCACGCAAAAACGCAGAAGATCTCAAGAAAAATTTGGAAAATGTGGTGGTTCCAATGTTTTGCAATGCCAGTATAGGTAACATATTTATAATAATGTCAAAGATTTAGGTCTCATGTCCGTTTTCACACTTAAAGCATCTAGAACGAATGTGGTCTAACCTTCAGGTAACTTGCTTGAGTCATTTTAGCTTGTATGACAACAATTTAATCATTTTGCTGTTTCAGCCGTGACTGAGGAACAGGAGGCTAAGTTGAATAAGTTGCTGCGGCTCTGGGAGTCTAAGTCTAATTACTTCGACTCGGCGGTCATAGAGAAAATGAAGACACCCACCACTTCCTATCAGGAGTATCAGAACAATCTGATAGCACAGCATTCCAATGCCATCGCTCACTTGACACAACAAACTAAGGCCACATTCGAAAAGTATGTAGATTAACATGTTTTATAATTATATAGTTGTACATTATTATCCTTACCTATATTTTTTCAGTTATCAATCCCAGCATCAAGCATTTGTGGCGCACACAATGCAACAAATACAGCAGATGAAAATGCAGAAACATGCACTAGAAATACAAGGTGGCCACGACCACAACAAAGACAGCCAACCACCCTTACCAAATCCTTTTCAAAGCAATTTCAATGAACCAAATTATCCACATTATGATCAAAATTTCAACCCAAATCAACAATATGGCAGTGAAAGTGGTGACAACTTTGCCTCAAATAATAGTATGAGCGGTAACGAAAATAGTTATGACAGTCAGACATTTGATCAAATAACTAATCAGAAAAAGCAAGAAATAGAAGAGCCTGACTTGTCGAGTCTGCCCAATGTGAATTTCTCGCAGCCCCCGCCCGGTTTTAAGCCAAATACATCGTTAGCATTCCAAAATGGCCTCCCTGACCTCAGTAAGCCCCCGCCAGGCTTCATTCCCTTCCCAGAGTTTAATAGTGATGATCTATTGCCTTCGGTACCATACTTTGAATTGCCCGCTGGTTTAATGGTACCTCTTATAATGGTGAGTTTTTTATATAACCCTTCAAGCATCTTGCATATATGGTAATATAGGAAGACGGAAAGTAATGTTAAGACATGGAGTGTCTCCCAATCTCCGCCGAAATGCTCGAGACATTATGTGTAAAGTTACGGAACACAACACCATGCTTAGTTTTGTTACCCGAACTAGGAAATCAAAATAGAAAGAATTTATAGTTATATAAAATCTCGATATTAGCCTTAATTTTAATATTCCATTAGACATAAATTTTTACAATAACTTTTTGTAAATGTAGGTTCCATTCCATAATCTTTATATTATGTTACATATAACCTGATTGATTTAATATATCTAGACAATCTCGAGTGTCTCAACACTTGTTCCCTCTGCCTACTCTGCCATATTAATAAAAAAATTACATTTATATGCCTGTATATTCTAAAAAAATAATACTAAAATGTATATGTGTGTTCAGTTAGAGGACGACACATACAAGCCGCTCGACCCGGCCAGCATCCGCCTGCCGCCGCCCGCGCCGCCCAACGACCGCCTGCTGGCCGCCGTGGACGCCTTCTACGCCTCGCCCAACCACGAACGGCCGAGGGACAAGTGAGATATTTGACACGTTATTTTTTATTTGTATTGCCGTCGATCCTTGTTTTTGAAAGTATTTAGAGATCTGTGTTGTTGTGTGTGTGTTATCTAAACAAAGTCTATATAATATTTCTATATAGCTTTATAATATTAGTAAGCAGAAGTATGTAATATTAAATTAAGTACATAGTTATTGCAATTATTTATTTCTTGTAACATTGTACATATGAAACATTTTCTTTATTTTAAATCAATGTTCTGTTTTTATAGTGAAGGATGGGAGAAGCTAGGTTTATACGAATACTACAAAGCAAAGAATTCAGCTCGGAAGAACAAGGAAGACGCAATTGCTCAAGGTGTGCGGCAAAAGTCAAAGTCACCAAGTCCCATACCAAAAGATCTACAGAAACAACCTACACCCCCTGGAAGGAGATACAGGTATGATTTTCATAGTTTATTTAAATTTTCTTTTTTTTGTGTAACTAAAAGAAGAATGCAGTATTTCTATAAGATTTTAAAAATATTATTCCACACTTAGCATAGAGAAATATTTTAGAAAACATAAAAAATATATATGTAGCAAGATTTGGACCTGTATCTCTCTATGTGCTCTATTGTGTAGTATTATTGTTGCTTATTGGTGGAATTATTGATTACATTCAAAATATTATGTTTTTTAAATCTAAAATATAATGCAATGATAGTTTAGTGTATTTTTCATTTCATTAAATTTGAAAAGAGATTTAAAATTTAATATGAGAGTTTGTTTTTATAAGGTTTTAAGTTACTGATTACCCTGTGCCTGTCGTGCAGCAGTGGAGCAGTTGACTGTATATATAATGGGTTGGATCCTATGGGTTTGATCACCATTTGAGAAAATTAATTTCCCCTGTCTTGTAAGCAAAGTGCGCTATTCAGTTCTGCCAATCAACACGCGTTGTCTCGAATTCAGGTGAAAAGTGGAGTGTCTTTGTCTATAGCAGATTCTCTCTGTCCACCGCATGTAGCTAAAATAATAATAATATAGTGACAATAATAACTACTTTATTTCATTGCTTCTTAGAGGGATTTAGATTTACTTAAACTAAATGTGTATAATATGGTTTTTCCTTTCAGCATTTAATATAAATATTTTTTAATGTGCATTTGTTAAACTATATTTGTTTCAGGGCTTATATAAAATACTTAAATTTCTTTTACTACTTACATCACACATTGAAATTACATATTATTATTTTTATATGTATATATACATTAATAAATGTTACTATTTTATTGTTTTTATTAATATTTTTTATCAGATCATTAAGCAGGACACCAGAAAAACAATTATCACCACCCCCCAGAAAGTCAAGATCAAGGACGCCTTCGCCAAAACGAAAAACAACATGGAGGCGAGACAGGGAAAGGGATAGTATGTATAATGATTTTTATAATTATTTATATGATGATTTAAAAAATATATATTACTTAGTAATAAAATTGTTTGATTGAGTGTAGTATTATTCATAGAATTTTCCTATTTGCCTATTTACATTTAAAAGAGTTACTTTACAAATATGTAAAAATTGATAAAACTAAAAATTTCCTTCAACTTCATCAGCTTCAGCTTTTAACGTAATAATATTCTATATTAACAGTTTAAACTTCATTTACATTATGTATTTTCCATCTCTAAGTTAAATTATGTATAATACCTAAAGAGAAGTTCTTGAAATGAAAATTAAAGTTTGCATTTTAAATGTTAAAGTATTTTTTATGTAGAAAATGTAAACGTTGGCTTTTGTTTTTAAATACTCTTGGCTGAAGTGCTTAAGAGGTTTTTCCTTTGTTTGTTATAGGACAATGTTCTCTCAACAATGCTACGTTTATTATTTTTTCTCGTACATTTTATTGTATGTTTTTTTTTTATGATTTCTGTACAAAGCATATATTAAAGGTATTTATTATTTTTCTAAATTATTTTTTAACTATATTTATGAAACAACATGTCCTATTGGTAACAGATAGTTGCCATTATTTTGGCTTGGGTCGATATAATTTCGCTAGCGCAAAGTCAGATCACGACAATTCGGGCGTTCCATACGTGATGTGACGTAGTGGAAACGCAACTGAATAGACCAGCAATAGTTGCTGTGAGAGAAAGAGAGGGAGTGTGTTGAGAGTATCAATGTATAGTAGGTTTATTTTTCTAAACTAAAATGAAATGTATATGTTTTGTGCAGCATCCCGGCGGAGGTCGCGGTCCCGGTCGCGCTCGCGCTCGCGCAGCAAGTCGCGCGAGCGGCACCGCGACTCGCCGCGCTCGCGCCGCGTCGAGCGCTCCAGATCGCCCACGCCGCCTAGCTTCCTGTTAGATTTCTTCTATTTTTAGTTTTTTTTTCAGCTTTCACTTTATAGCAGGGTAAGGCAGAAGAGTCTTGAGTCTGAGACTTTCTGTTTTCATTTGAAGCCATCGTTGCACAGTACGACAGCTTCTGCTTATAAATGCGGCGGTCGTAGATTCAATACCTCATTCGAGAGTAAAGTGTTTTAATTTCCTCGCTCTGATAACAAGACAAATTGTGGTGTTGAGATCTGCCACGAAATCATGCGGTGTCTAGAATAAAAAAAAAACAACTTCACGCTGTATCCCGCACACAGCAGGGTAGGCAGAGGGAACCTAATGTTAAGACACTCCGTGCCCCACTTTCTACCGAATTCTGGAGGCATGGCGTGGTGACTGGCAGAACCCAATGCCGCGCTTTGCCTCTACACCAGAGCGAAGAAATGGAAATATAAATGTAAATAAATATTTCATCTCCTCGAGTGGGATTCGAACCCACGACCAATTGGTTTTACAGTCACACTTTGTGCCGCTACGCCACGACTGGCCTCATCTATGTGTCTAGAATATTGGGTGGAAAGTCGAGAATGAAATGTTTTAATACTTAGTTACTTATGCCTGCCCTGCTATATACAGGACGATGTATAAACAAGCTTTGCAGCTTTCGGACTTAAATAAATTTATTATTTTAAACACATCAATCAGGAATTAAACTACAATTGGAATGATTACTGCACCTGTTGTGAGTGAACATAATAAACAAATGAATACTTCTTCATCTTAACGTGCGTAATAAAAACAGAAATTATATAATTTACTTAACCAAAACTAAACTTAAATATTATATAGTTAACAAAAAGCAGTTTTGCAGCATTATCACGGGAAGATCGATTTCGTGAGAAATCTGCTCACTTGGTAACAGATAATCTTTGGAATTAACTACTACTTCTTTTTTTACACATTTCATAGAATTAAACAAAATAATTATTAAACAAACTATATACAAGAGAATAGATACGCTAGTGAAACACGCTGTTTGGCTGGTGTTAACTTGGCTGACCAGGCTTATCCATGATAAGCCTCCTGGGCTCCGCCCATATCCGATACTTATGCGAATCTTTTATATCAGATTCGGTTGCGGTTACAGATGCCCATAACATGTGTTAACAACATAGTTGGCTAAATTGTTGGTAACTAACTAATTGCCAACTAAACACGATACTCTTTTAAACTGTATTTTGATTAGTGATGAAATCATCAACATATATTTAAGACTTAGCAACATTTTTTGAATGTTAATAACTTTGCAAATACTTAACAATATAAAAAACTTTTATATTTATTAGATTTTATTGTAATTTGTTTAAATGAAACAACATTTCACATCAAAACTATCATATAAATAAAGTTAATGCATGTAAAATTTATAACTTATTAACGTTACAGTAGTGCCAATTCCTTTGCGAGCACATCAGGCGGTATAGACTCTACGAACAAAGGACACCAGTTGCTGCAGAAGATGGGGTGGAGTCAAGGAGGCCTGGGGGCGGCGGGACAGGGCATCGCGGAACCTATCAGTGGAGGCACTGTGCGGGATAGACACGATCAGTATAAAGGTTTGTTTTAGTTTTTTTTTAGTATTTTCTATCACCTCACAATAGGACAGAGTTCTAGCATTCATTACTATGCAGATGACAGCACAGTGGACGCTGTTTACTCCGGCCGTTCAAGTCTTATTTAGGGAAAACGTCAGCCAATGCCTTCTGTTGAGGATCCCTCGGGAATGTCTCCTCATGGGGTGAAAAGAATTTGGTTCAATTCAACCTCCTGAAGACACAAGTTTGAGCGTTAACCACTAAAAAAGCCCATTTTTAGTATTGCTAGTCTTTTTTTATAGTCGTGCCTAGTATTAGTATATTGGGCCTTTCGAGTGACTGCCACGATCCTATCGCGTCTAACTGGGGGTCGGGGGGGCGTCATTAGCACAGCGAGACGATACTTCACGTCAAAACACCGATTGGTCTTGTATACCGCCCAGGTTCGGCCTCATTTGCAGTACTGTTCTCATCTCTGGGCTGGTGCAACCCAGTATCAGCTTGACCCATTTGATCGCATACAACGTAGAGTCGAATTATTAGGGACTCTATGAAAGGCTTTGGCCTTATGTAGAGTCCAGGTCGATACGTGGTCGGTCGACATGAGTACCGTCAAAAAGCGCGTCTATCCCCACCTTGAAGGCCGGCATCGCACCTGTGCACCTCTGGTGTAGCACGGGGTCATGGGCGGCGGTAATCACTTACTATCACGTGACCCGAACGCTTGTTTGCCTTGTCTTTTTCCATAAAAAAAAAATATTAGAAAATTTATTTTGATACTTGATGCACCTCGACTTGTTTAGGGTTTGAGATAATTAAAAAATATATTATATATTGAAAGATGAAACCTAACACTGTGATTTGTCTTATGTTTTTAAGTATGTGTATACATTGTACTGTTAATTATTGTTTGTAATTTTTGATGTAATTTAACTTTCTTTTTTGTGTGAACTTTTTACTAATTATAAATGTTTTTCCATCCACAGGTGTAGGAGTAAATTTAAATGACCCATACGAGAACTTTAGAAAGAACAAAGGTGCAGCATTTATAACGCGGATGAAGGAAAGAGCGCTGGAGCGGTCATCGTGATCGCCAAACCGTAATATTAGATGTAAATGTGTACAATTGCGATTGTGTGAATGAGATATGATTTATTTTATCTAAATCATCTGAAATAAAATTATATGAATTTTATAGTTTGTTTTTTTTATTTTCCTTGTTTGAGAGGTCTTAAACTCTAAAAACATGCTTTTTCATCTTTAGAGGATGTGTTGATTTTTTTTGGAAATTTTTGAGTAAGATTTTCTAGAAACTTTTGCTTAGTAAATATAGTGCAATGTTTTAAGATATTAAAGAAGCTTTTCTAAGTCTGTGGCTAAAGTGATGTAATTCGAATAAAATGGTTATATCATGTGGTCACTTTAACATTATTTAAAAAAAATATTTTACTTATAAATATTATACATTTATGACATTTCTTAACATTCTACTAATTATTATCAAATCATGAAGGAATTGAATGTAAAAATTTATTTTGTTTGTTAATAGTTAATTATAATAAAGGCAAACATAATTGTATATCTAAGATTAACAGTCTTCAAAGTTCGAAATCATCTTCATAGTTGTCCTTAAACTCTGCCAACCTATCTAAACTTTCTTTGAAATCTGCATATTCTAACCCTTCTTGTTGAAATTTGTGCAATTTAGCAAATTTAATTCTGCTTACATCCCTATGGAGCCTTTCGATCATATCTGCCATGAAATTGCCATTATGTAAGCCAGCCATTACAGAACAGCTCTCTACTTTTTCTGGCTCATTCTCTTTCCTTACAAACCCATATTTATTCAGGCTGTCGGAAAAGAATCGTGGAAATGGAGTTTTTAATTCCAGTGGTTTTTCACAAACAGTGACATTTGTCGCAGAAAGAAAATTATTTGCTTGAAAATATAATTCAAACATTTCTTTAACATTGCTACATCTATAAGCTGGAAGATTCATCTGTTCTTTTGCTTCTTTTAATGGTGCTTTCAAATAAGATTCTGGTATACCTCTGACAGTAATTAGTTGGAATAGTTTATCTGTAGCTATCTTGCAATTTGGTGTTATAGACTTATACAATGGTTTTGTTGTATTATTTAAATATTCAATAAGATATTCGGACTCATTTATTGCAAAAGGCATTCCTAGGGAAGCAGCAGCCATCTTCCTCCCATATCCAGTCATATCAGCACAAATGTCAGACATTGTGTAAGTATTACTCTTATGCCTATATTTCTGTCCCAATGTATCAATAGCAGATGCTAGTAAAGCAGAAGAATGGTAATACAAATCTGGTTTATAAGTTATATAATCAAATAATCTAGAGTTACCAGGCTTTCTCCATCCTTTTTCACCAGTGCACAGAGGTACATATAGATTAACATTCTGAGATAATTCTTCAATTGAAAGTGCAATATTAACTAATCTTATAGAATCTCTTAAGGTAGATTTCTCCCTTTCTTCTTCTGTTGAAGGATTGTTGTCAGGAAAATGTGATGGTATAATAGGGTATGCTAATATACTTTTTGTATATTCATCAGACAGATGCTCAATACAACCTAAGGCTAATCCTGCAAATCCATCAATGCAGTCAAAGTTAATTTGAAATCCTTGCATACTATCACATTCTTCCACATACTTTCTGATCTTATCAATAAAAGATTCTCCAAAATCCGATTTCCAAATTGAGCGACCAGACATGTTAATATCAAACCCTTCCTGAAAAACAAAATGCAGTTGTTAAAATTTGAAAAGCAAGATGTTACCTATTAAAAATTTATATAAAAAAAACAAGTAATTGGATATATTGAACATACATTTTCATTTCCATGTTGATATTCTCTGATCACATTAACAGTGCGAGGATGAAATCTGGGATACAGGTAGTCTGTCCATGTGTTGACCTCTTGATCTAGATTATATTCTTTATTTTCAACTTCTGCACCTTCAGAATCAATATCTCTTAAAAAATTATTTCTTTTTGATTCAGGTTCAACAATTTTCTCAACAACATTCCAAGGTAGGTTTTCTTCTTCTAAATTCGACTCTTCCAAGCCTCCACTTTCTGGTAGAGTCTTGAGAGATCCTTTTAAATCAGCTAGTAGTAAGCGAGGAGTGTAAGTAACCTCCCCATTGGCCGTCTGGCCTTCTCGATATAAAACATCGTGGTTGCATTCAGTTTTACCAGTTCCGGTGTAATCGAAACTTAGCTCTTGTATATTCCAGAAGTGTGCTCCTATATAATTGGAATAATGTCCAAATTGCAATGTGACTATTTCTCGTGTAGTCATTGTAAACAAATATTATACTCTGTTGTATTTAAAAAAACCATGTGTAATTATTTAGTGACTTTGTTTGTGATAATAAGTATTTGGTTCTGCTCCTCTATCTTTCAATATGAACAGCACCAAACAACAAACAGAATGAAAACTTTTTAAAAATAATTCAACCAAATGTTTGTTTCTTTGCTTAAGCAATTTGTGTTCAGTAATAGTTTTTTACTTGCGATTTATTGCAAAAAAATCTGTAATGATGTGTTTATTTAAACAATTGTTTATTTCGAATAATTGAAGAAACTATAAACTTAAAATATCAAAAAATGCAATTATTTTATAAAATAGCCGATACGGACAATGGTTTCCTTGACATGTGACAAACTGACAACTGACAGTTAAGAATTAACATAAGCATTACAGATAATAAATTAAAAATACACTTTTAAACGAGTATTTGTTTCAAAATATAGTTATGGTTGTAGGGTCGGTTGCTATTTGGTGGAATATTAAAATCCCACGAGAAAAATTAATATTTAAAGACAAAAAGCGACGTTAAGATCTGACACTTTGCTTGTGTGTGCTTTTCTTATCCATTATCCTTGGGACGACGACTCATTATTGAGTTGTTTTTTTTTCATGCTCGTGCTCGCCTTACAATGGCCACGGTTATGAATAATTTGGCTTCTCGAGTAGTATTTTTTTTTATATTTTTTAAAACATAATGTAATTTAATTTTGTTTGGTATTATAATGTATTTTTGAGATATAAAAATTTATTTATGACTATAATAAAAATCTTCATAAAAAAAACCTTTGAACTGTACCGTTGTATAGGATAATTTCATTAAATTTTAGCATTAGGTTAAAAATAAACACAAAATATATTCATTTCATTTTTATTACCAAAAAATTATTAAAAATCATTCAACTTAGCTTGTTTGTCTAATTCTACAAAACTAAACTATCCTCTACCCTTATTTTCTAAACTTACTCATTAAATATGGATGTTGAAATACTGGCAGTGGAAAAATACATTTTTTGTTTTATGGTACAAAGCGATTAAGACTACTTGGCTATTGTGAACATTATGGGCGTTAAGTTACTTCATTACCTTATAAATGTTAAGAAAACTATTACTACTTATATGTATCTTAGTACTTAACTTGATATTAAAGCGTTAGTAAATTATAAGCAAGGTCTTCTAATTAGATAACTAAAGTAAGAAAATATTTACAGAATTGCACACTAAATCGAAAACTATTATAAAAGTACCTGAAATGTGTATAAGACTAAGTCGTGCACTTAAATGGTACTGCTTTTTTTTCAATTTCTTCAAACTATTTAATCCTTTTATTCTACTGACAGTCAACTTCAACATTCCATTCCACACATAAGAATGTTTCACAGTAATTTATTATTGAGAATTTCAAAACAGCTTTTGAGTTAATATGAAAAAAGTGAAACTGATTTCCATTACAGTTAGCAATAATATGGACACACAAAATTTTAATTTCTTTACAAAAAGATTTCTCGTTTAAAGTTGATTTATTTAAATCAATATTTTTTATAAGCCTAACTTTTTGAAGTGCATATTTAAAGAAATATATAGACATTCTTTATTGCTATGACATGGAAGGAACTACTTAATAGTTTTTTTAAAATTTAACTTTAACAACAAAAAAGAATGCCTACAATTTTTTTACTACAAATTCGAATTAACAAATTATTGTGAACAATAATCATATCACAGTTAAATCTAATCTATGTTTTAGGACTGCACTCATTTTAAACATTTCATTCATATTTAGACATTGATTTTTGATCTATGAACACTTTTAATATTTTACATGTTTAAACCTCATGCATATTGCTTACATTTCCAAGTTAATAAAAAAATATAACACAAATTAAATCCGTCTCATCAGGTATCTTACTTTGGACAGAACTAAGTCACAACCAATTCAACTAACTTTACCAAATGTTCCTATCTAGAAGTTGACGTTTATTAAATTACTCAATCATTCTAATTGCAAGGTAAAGTTCACAATTAAAGTCTAAATTATCCAAGCACAAAGAAAAATCCTTAAAAACAAAAACAGTAGGTTTACATAATATTACAAATTACAATTCGAAAAAAAATTGTTGCTACTTATCAATATATTCAGAAAATTCGTTTCCTTTTTAAGTATTTTCAATTACGAAAACAAACTGATTATATACTAGAATACCTAATAGATTTACAATATAAAATTATTGAGAATTTTGCATATTAAAGTATACAAAAGTGTAATTTTATAATTATTAACTAAATAGCATTCCCGTCTGTCACTATCACATAACTAATGAACCGAAAAACGCACCACTTCTAAAATTAAAATTATCTTACAAAAACTAAAGTACTTACTAAATACATGCAAAAGTTCAAATTAAATCTAAGCCCTTCATTCCAATTTGTGAACCATTAAATATTTTAACTATTCATATAATTTGATTGAGATCTATTTATAATAAATTGAAATACATATATATTATATATAATTTTATTTTTATTTAAAAAAAAAACAGTGTTTGCCACTGAATTAGCTTTCTTCCAAAACCTAAAAATGGTTTTTAACTTGGCTTATGATAGGCTCAGAATCAATTTGTGTAAACACAATGAGAGAAAGCTGCCAGCGTCAACATATAAAATAAAAATGCACACAATAAAATAAATATGTACAAGCGGTGGGAACTTTAGTTAATATACCCGCTATGGCTCTTGCTACTGTATTCATAATTTTTTATAATAAAACATATGAGTAGAGCAGCAAAATACACTTTTTGTACTGAAAATGGTCTCAACCATTTAAACTATAAAACACGAAAGAAAAAATAATAGTAATAATAATTATACTGTGCGGTGCTTAATAGTAAAATGTACAGTGTACGATATGTAACGAGTGTTTCGTCGTAAATACACTTATCTGGTACTTATCACGCATTGTCTAACACTACCTTTAATTTTTTATATAATTAAAAAGTATAGTCCGCCTTATGTAAGTGTGCAGCCTAACAAACTATAGTAATTTTTGGCCACAGCAATTGAAATTATATATTATTTAATGTGTAATCGGTCGGTCTTTTTTATATATTCAAAAAGACTACTTCATGATTGTTATATTTTTTTCATATTACACATTAAATAGTGTCATGAATTTTTATTTTGTTAGCAATGAACAAAAAATTATAATAAGACATGATTCAGTTCAAGTCATTGACACATTAAAAATTAAAACTACATATTGTTCAAAATTATCAAATCACAAACGGTTCTCGTAATTTCTTTTAGAATTGGTACACTTAAACAAGGTGGACATACATACTTAACTAAGATGCTAACTTCAGTTACAAAATTAGAAATTAAATGAGTTAACAACCCATTTCAATAATACGAAATAGTTGTGAGTGGCGTTGAGTGGTGGAATTCAACGCCGCCGCATCAACTTTGATGTTTTATAAGAATATATTAACCAAATGCCTTAGTGTATAAATAAAAAAATATACTACTGTTATAAAAATACCTAACAATATAAGGCATTTCGTCAGCATATTATTAATACAATATAAAGAATAAGTCAGGAATGTTACGGATGAAATATTTCTGATCTGGATACGGATTTAAAAAGAACTCTATATCAGATATAAAATTACTTCGGATTAGCCGTTAGTTAAGTATAATTTCGTCTTCTATTTCGTACTAAATGCTAGTGCAGGCAAAATAAAAAAAAACCTGTCATAACAAGCCACGAGAGACTTGTTATGAGAACTCATCTGACATTAATAAAGGATACAGAAACATTTTTAGTTCAGATATCCGATTGTTACGGTTATAAAAATCCATAACATCTCTACATACCACACATACATATATTGTTTTTCACAAACAAATTAGAAGTTAGCAACAAAGTTGAAAAGAAAAGATACAATTATTAATTAATTATTAGCCCATACATTTGATATTGAAACACTTAAAATAAAATACGATTTAAATTAAAATCAATTTTATTTTAAGTGATTAAAAACGTATTTTATATTAAACTAGTGCTATTCGGTTGACGAGTGGAGTTTTCCGCCTGCTTGTGTGTGTTTGTGTGGTCACTGGTTGATATATGAAACTGGTTTTCGCTCTTTTTGCCGGATGGACTAAAACAAAGGATTGGATATAAGTATAAACAAAAGATATTATATATTTTATTGTATAATAAAATGAGGACTCAATTATTATTTTAATCTCATTGGGGCCAAAACAGAAAATACTGTCGAATATTGATAAATAAATTTAAAAGTAAGGAAATCAATATCTAAAAATACTTTAATGAAAAGAACTAATTTCAGCGATACAAATTATATAAAAAGGGCCCCGTTACATAGTATTTAATACTAAAATATTATAACTAATACAACACTTACTTCTGTAATTTTCTGCAAGGGACAAATCGAATTTGACGGGTTTCGTTACATCTATGTCGATCTCCTCGTACGACTGATCCAATACCTGTAAAGAAGTCATTTTATAAATAATTTTGTCAAAATGAAAAAAAAAAAATCTTTTTTAAGTGGAAATAAAAAATTTTTAGAAATAAAAAATATATATTATCCGTATTCCTCTAGTATTATTACACCCATTCTCTCTCAATTTTCTAATAACATTTAAAAAGCATACCTCAACATCACTGATATCGTCCCCCGACTCCTCGTTCATATAGGACGTGAGTGTGGATGCACCGGTGGCCAACAAGCGGTATGTTCCTCCGACCATGCCCGTACCTTCCACCTCTTCTACTTCTAACTCTTGATCTGATATTTCCTGTGGAAAAGTTATTAAATGAGAAACTATTATGGTTGTCGGGTCATAGCGTGTGACTGTAAATGCGACAGTTGAGCGGTCGATGTCCAATCGGGAGAAATAATTATTTTCATTTCCTAGCACTGGTAATAAGACAACAAAGCGCGGCGTTGTGTTCCCCTGACCATCCTCCTATAAGGTTTGTAGCAGCGAATTGGAGCTTTGAAGTATAACAATATATAAAACTGCATTTAAATAATCTGCATGTCTCTTGAATAACTTTATCAATTAGTAAAAACTGTATTTGTACTACAAAGCAATGAATTCTAAAGCAGTTTCAAAAAAATTATTTAAATCGCTGATATTTTACTTAAGCAAATATATTGCTTTTTGATCTACAGTGAAGTATATAAAAAATATTTTTAGTTATATATACAGCAGCATTCAATGTGGCACACTTATGGTTTTTCTATATATTTTGTTGGCTTCTACTATATAGAAAAAAGCTCTAGTATAATATTCATGAAGTTTAACTTTTATTAAGCCCTTTTTTGATAACGTTTTAAAATGATGTCATGCTATATTGCAAAGCAATTTCATTTTATCGCAAAATTCACAGAGAATTGATGATATGAGATTTATAAAATTAACAAAAACAAACATGACTGACGTAATCTACTGATTTGGTTTCACAGATGCATGTAAATAAAAAATAAGATCGTCTTCATATTTTTACGATAAGGAAAATTTAGTATCAATATTCTGTTATTGATTATTTTAGTATTTAGTGAAAGTAAGTTTAAACAAATTCATCATATAAACAATATACATATTATACAAAACTATTATAAAGGTTGGAATATATATTTTTTTAATGCACTCAAAATGTAAATATTGAAGACATTATAGACAATTTGAATAGTTGATTTAAAAATAATTTCTGTTAAATATTTTTTATCATCACAGAGTATCTAAAAAATTGATATCAGTTTAGAATTATTTATATAATTATTCTTATATAAAGAGACTCGACCGATACTACAGACAAACTGCTTAAATAGTTTTGTAGGACATAGTATAATTTACTTCGTCATAACGTTATATTGTAATAATAATTAAAAAAAATATATAATTTACTCAACAAATATATCTCAATTTGGACGAAAGGTGCAGACTGCAATTTTGTCTTATCACCTTTTGTGAGGCAGATGCATAATGTAAGAACCAGTTATAGCTGTTAACTTCCTGCTCATTCGGTCAATTGAAATAAATAAGTATATAATATCAAAATATATTAAAAAGAGTTATTTTGTTTTCTCTGTTTTTTAATACAGAACCCAATAAAAAAAAACGTTAAGTGTTGACATTATGCCTTGACATTGAATATTAGCTATCATCGTATTTGCATTCTGCAGAGGTCACTCACAGAGGATATAATGCAAGCTCAATGTCAACCACTTATCCCACACATTGCAGTATAATCAAAAAACATGTATCTTCGCTTTTCTCAACTTAAGCTGTATTCATCATTTCGAAGAGTGCTAGATGGGAACGTAGTGTTAAGGCACTACGTACCTCACGCACCGCCCAATTTTCTGTGACATGGCAAAACTCAAAGTCGAGCTTACTTATCATCTTACTAAAGCGAAGAAATAAAAATAATTTATGTTCTCGATTGAAATTAAACCCACAACTGTCGCGTTTACAGTCGGGCGACTATGCCGCTGCGCCAGGAACTCCTTATTATTACAAGTAAGCATTAATAAAAAATATTTTTTAACGTCTTTACTTTCATTGTAGACGGGCAAATGGGACCCCAATTATTTTTCAAACCTTCTACATTGATTTAAAATTGTTTACTTATAGTTTTTTTTGCTTATGTTTATTTATTTTACGCATGCGAAGAGCGCATTCTTCGTGCTTCTGCTTCGTGAATCACTTTATTTAAATGTATATTGTTTAATTTGCTAACTTAAATCATTATCTGAATATAGTAAGCAATTTGACATTATGCATTCATATGGATTTTATTTAAGTTAGATGAATAGTACTTTTTTAGAAAAGTAAAATTAAAGTAAAGATTTTTTTCTTTAGGATAACGTTTTAAAAATGTCAGAAATATTTGATGAACAGTAGGTTTTTGTATAATATTAGATTTAGACATTCAAAATGCGGATAGTTCGTAAAGTAAATAAATATCAAACTATACTGTGTATATATTGCAAATATCGGTTTGTTTTGTTATAGATTATGCTGTATTTTTGACTGCTCATACTCATCATCAAATTTGAATGAACAGAATAGATGACTAAGTAAAAACGAGTGAGTCTTTAGAGTAAGTTTTATAAATACGTTAGTTGCGTGTGAATGGCGATTACGGGCGAGTTCACTCGCTCATTACTCGCGCGCAGAGGCAGTAAGTAGCGAAAAAAAAAACGATAGTCGATTTATAGATAATCTACGTGGTCCAATATACCTGAATTTATTTTGGATCTACAACAGCTAAGTCACTTAAATTCTTAAGAAACTACAATTTTCCTTGAAGCATAAACGACAAAAGCTATAATGATAATATTTCGTTACGATATTTATGACGAATGTAATTCAAAATAGTTTCAGTAAACTGAAAACAAACGATTCATCAGTTTCATGAAACATGGATATCAATAAAACATAATAAATAAATAAGAACCTGTTCAATAACCGTCTCCTCGTCGGCCTCCTTGACCTCGGGGTCTATCTCCACGTCGTCCATCTCCGCGTCCGCGTCCGCGTCGGCCTCCGTCTCGTCGTCCACGTCGTTGTCGCTGCCGAAGCCGCTGTACTTCATCTCGCCGCGCTCCAATGCTTCTAGGCTTTCTGGAATGTTTCGTGGGGTCTTAGTTGCTGGGTAATTGTTGTGTTTATTGGTTGTTATCGTATATGTTGCAGTTATAATGATTGTCGGTTCTTCAGTTTTCAAATTAAAAAAAATATCTATAAATTTATTGATTTAGTATATTGAAGAGCTTTAAAACTATCAAATAATATTTTTTATATATATTATTTTTAGCTTCTCGCTGTACTCTGCATATAGCAGTGTTGTTGGAGTGAATCTAGTGTCTAGAGCGGAGTGTCTACTCCACTCCACTTTCCGAGACATTGCGTATCGAATGGCGAAACAGAGCAAGGAAATGAAAGTAATTCATTCGTACCGAACCCAAAACCGTTTACAGTCGGCGCTGTGCTGCTGCGCCACGACAGCCTCGATTCGCATATTTCTTGGCGATTTTATTTTTTTCTATATATAATTTTCTTTTATATATATATATATATATATATATATATATATATATATTTTAATATCAAATATATTTATATAATACATATTAGTGATTAAGTTATTTAGTTATAAAAACTATATTCTAACTATATACTTCATAAACTATATTATTGAAGTAAGTATTGAAACTTATACGAGTGTCAAGATTCCTTACTAAAATCGACATGTAATCCTTGACTCAGTCATTGGCGGCGAACGGTGGTAAATAAATACGGAGTATTATATTTCAATTACTTTTAAATATTTTTAGAACCAACACAAAAAAATATTTGTTTTAAATAAATAAGGTCCAAATTACAAAATAAATAAGATTAAAACTATAAAACAAAATGAATAAGCCACAAAATGACAAGTGATTAATCACAACAAGGAACAATATTTAACACTCTACTGAGGAACCAAGAATAATGTGGATTCAGTTTTTTTTAGTCCGTGTTTTGTAGTTTCGCGTATTGAGTGGCGGAACTTAATACTAAAGTGTGTTTTGTTAACAGAGGGAGGAAATGCAAGTAACTCAATCTACCTAATGGGATTCGAACCCACGACAGTCACGCTCACAGCCAGACGCTGTGCCGTTGCGCCATAATGGCATACAACTTACTAAATTGTACTATATGTAGTTAATTTAATTACCTGGATAAATCATAGCTTTCTTGATAGCTTGCGGATCTTTCCTCGACCATTTTTGCACTTCTTCATCCATTTTACCAACTTTTGATGGATTCATGGCCCATAAACAACCTGTAATAGATATCATTTGTTATTTCTGGTGATTGATACGTTATGTTTTATAAGACCGTAAGCGTCAACGTGTATTCGATTCTCATTCGGGAGAATGAATTATTTTCTTTTTCTCGCTCTCGTAACAAGACAAAGCGCGGCATTGAGTTCCGCCACTTATAGCAACAATGCAGTGTATCGAAATTTGGGAGATGCGTGGGCAACAGAGAGTATTAACACTAGGTTCCCTCTATCTACCATGTATTATGCGGGATACAGCATGAAGAGAACACAAAGTATTTAATATTTATGAACTGTTATTTATAGTTAATATAGTTCACTTACCCTTTCTTTGACTTCCATTCGTTGAGGGTTTTTCTATTTTTTCAAAACATTTATTTAGGCTAAGATTGTGTCGTACAGAATTTTTCCATCCATTTGGCGCCGTTTTAAAATATGGGAAATGTTGACTGAAAAAAATAAATCAAATGTTATTTATATTTACACATCTTAAGTTTATCATCATGGCAGGGAATTGTGTGACAAAATATGACAGATGCGGATTGAATTTCCAATTTAAACAATCATATATAATATATAATATTCAATATCCATGATTTGTCTTCAAAAAATATTAGAACATAGAGATTGGAGTGAACTATCCCTAATTGGAAATCGTCCATTTTTACACTGAGATTTTTTATCTACTCTATATGTATGTAAATTCTGTTTTTCTCGAATTTTAAATGTATTAAGCATTTTAAAATCACTATTTTGATTTATTGGTCGAAGTTGTTATAAACATTTCCATTTTCTATTCTGCCTAAGTTATTGCTAGTCATCAATTTATATAGATATGTTATTTAAAAAAAAAAAACAAATATTGCCATAATGGAAAACTACTTACCACATGAAATTATAGATTTCTGAGACCGGTAAACTTCCTGTCCTTGAGTTTTTCAGTGCCATGGCTATTAAGCAGGAGTACGAATACGCTGGTTTAGGGAACTCCCCCGGCACTGCCTTGCTATTCACGTACTTCCCTTGACTCGTATCAACTGTGAACGCTCCGTTTACAGCAGTCTTTATTATTTGCCTACTACTGTTCAAAGACGCATTATCTAACAAAATCGTCGCCTGATTTTTGTTCCCATTACCTAAAATTGTTCTAGATTGCTGAGCGTCCAATATGTGTATATTCCCCGATATAATAGTTTTCGTTCCTAAAGATTGTATAATTTTTTGGCTACTATTTAGAATTGAACAGTTTTTATTGTTCACTTTCAATATTTCAGGCTGACTCGCTTTTATTCGGACTGTTGGCGTTATTGTGGGTGCTGTGCTCTTGACTTTACTACTGTCTAAATCTTTTAACAAGTCTTTTACTACAGTTTTATCTTGCTTTCTAACGTATATGACCATTTGTGTGGGTTCTTCTAGTTTCTTAGGCGGCGGTTCTTCAGGTTCTTGTACTTTTGAAACTTTTATTGCATTGGGGGAAAATGTTAAGTGACTTTTTTCCTCCTTTGGACTGGCTAGCGACGTACTATTGTTGAGATCATTATTTGCAGCTGAAGTTAGTAAAAGGTTGGATGCCTCTTCCTTGACTATACTTTTAACTGGTGTTTCTGCAAATGACGAAGGCATAACGGAGTTTGGATTTACCATAACCGCGTTAGCTTCTGACCCATATAAATCGAGATTGTGTACAAAACTTGTTGAAGAGTTATTGAGCCACGTGACTGAATTGTCTGTGTCCATATCCAACAATGGTGGCATTTCTGAAAAGTTTAAGCCTAACGAGTCCTGTAAAAAAAGAATATAATTGTATTGCGTATTTTTTAAACATAATTTCAATTATGAATTGAAATTATGTAATATATTCAAGAAATACTAACCGAAAAATCTGTGATGCTGCTTAAATCTGTCGCTATTTCATTTTTGATGTCCATGTCCAGCATGTCCTGGAGTGAATCGGTTATGTACAAATCCATGTCTAAGCACGCCTATAACATAAATAAATAACATTTAGTGACATTAGTCCAATGAAAAAATAAAAGCCGAACTTTCGCGCCATTTTTTAATTCAAAAATAGCAAGCATTTTTTCGTGATGAAAAGAAGATGGGAATGAATTCCTATACTCTATAGTGAAACCTGTTTTCCTGGTATGTGCGCCTTAGCAGTGAAAGAGTAAGTCTATATTTATATTGCCGTCTCGTTTGTTCTCATTTAAAGGACACGAAAAGTAAGCTCCGTAAATGGATTAATATAACTTTGATACAACTGCAGAGGCGTGGTGTGGTAATTCATAGTATTATAAATAGAAATTTTATTAAATTTAATATGTTAACAAGATGAATGACTAATTTTAAATTAAAATAATTCTATTTTTACAGACCTACATCAACATATTATTTGTTGAACCGAAATGCATGGCTCGTAGTGATGCCTAGTGAGCGAGTATACAAAAAAAACCTTCACCGAGTTGTACATCGGAAGGCTCCCAACTTTCGGGACCACATTTTTTATCCAAGCTATTTAAGCTATAAATAAACTTCCGTTACCGAGTGTTCTTGTTAAGGCATCTATATATGGATGGTGTTTTTATCTACTATCAGAGGCTAATTTTAACCACTATTCGACTCAGAAAATAAACAGGTACTGTTTACTAACGCACTATTTAGGTCCATATGGGAGGTAAAGATTACATTAACTTTTGGAATTTTGGTTTATAACTTATATTGTCAACAAAACAAATGTTTCTTGAAAGTCGTTACACTGTCTTTATCTTTTTTTATAAAGACGCAGACAATACAAGCCAAGGGACCAGCCAAGGAATAAAGGTAGCGGACCATGAAATAAAATCCATGGGAAAGGCACGGTATCGGCAGATGGTATGTTATCGTCACTATTCTATTGTAGTTCACACTCTACGATTAAATTGACTTCAATAAACGATGTGCAGCTCTTATTCAATAAATTAAGTCTCGTTACTTCTGTCGTCTGATGATCTAATAATACATTCTACTTGCTGACTTATAGATTTATCACATACTAATATTATTAAAAAGTATTGAATGAAGATTTGAATTGATAATATACAAATCATATAAATAAATAAATAAATAATATTTTTATTTTAAAAATTAATAATCTTGTTTAATGTTTCTTTTTCCTTTTTGTTCCTTTTTGTTGATGCTGAACGTGTAGCTTGAATTTTTCAAGTTATGCAGCCTTTTGTTGAGTGTATCTCAGAGTTCACGGTTGTTATTGGTTTCATATTAAATAACAAAAAAAACCGCGCCCGGGCAGTCGTGTGCAGATGAATGTATAGCAAATTCTTGCAAAGTCAAACTGAAGAGGATCTTAAAAAATATGGAGCGACTTGATTTACATAAAAATAAACTGCGTTCTCATTGTATAATAATAAACATAATACATATACAAAATATTATTCTGAATGCGAAACGAGTGCACTGACAGATAAGAGAAAAACGTGAGCGTCATATCTTTAACCAATCGGAAGCAAAGTCTACAGTTGTATTTTTAATCATTTACCTTTTCTACTGATCGCTATCATACATTTTAGACTATAATTAATAAGATAATTTTAGTAAGCAAAATTTCATCTGCTGAGATATTCCGCATCACATATAATTTCGGGGAATATATTTTATCAAATCGGCAAAAGAGAAACTCAAATTGGGGTGGCAGACAGAGATGGCTATAGGAGATCGAAAGAGGGTGAATCGACCCCTAATGACATCGCAGCCGCCATACCGCGCCCTTTGAGCTAACGAAAGCAAGCTGCTGGTATTTTGTTTGGGATCCCCGAGTTATGTATATATATTTTGATATATAGTTTTATTTTTTAATAATAATATGAATGGATAGAACAATTTCAAATTTGGGTATATTTTAAAAAAAAGATAAATGAATAGAGCATAGAATACGTGCTATGAATACTTTATTCATTCACTTTTTTTGTTATAATGTTTCACTGGCCGAAAACGTCTGTAGATCCGTCTCGGCAGTACAGAGTAGAGCCATGCCGCAGAGGGCCATGAACTCGCTCTTTATTACTTAGAGTTCATCTCGCTTACGTGCGATATGAAATAGGAACTATTAAAAGATATTTCTGAACTGCTTTTCATCTTGCGAGCACTTAGATAACCCGGTTGACTGTGTGTAATAGATCTGTATTATTTTTTTAAGTACATACAAAGTGTGTATTCGTTTCTGGTTATAGTATGAGCAGTAGGTTAATTGAAGCACCTGCTTAAAACTTACTTACAAGTAGGTTGTCAGTTTAAAAATATAACAAAAAACAGACAAGGAAACACCGTCTGAAGTCTACGGCTCTCAATAAACGTGTTTCGCGTGGTATGAATGAATATTATCAGCCAAATTATAATAATACTTACGAAAAAAAAAACTAAAACTTAATTAATCTATTACTTCAATTAAAGTAATCAAGCAGAAAATTCGTTAATGTTTAAACAAAATTAAACACATCTTAGTTTTAAAATTAGTTCAAAATGTAAAATGATGTTTTCAAAAGAGCAAATGCCTGGTAAAGGAGCAGGTAGTCGGCAACGGCAAAATTCGACCGTCACTTTTTTAGAGCACGCCTTTATTATTTACCTTCTAACAAAAACGAATCAAGTTACATAAGTCGGTAAAATATATATATTTTTTGTGTTTTAAAGTTAAGTTACTTTCATTCTGTTTCGTATTCTTTTATTAAGTTGAGATATATTTTCAGCAAAGGACAGTGGGGGCCATAGAGGCGCCGTGAGGGGCCGCCTAGTGTCCTCGAACCTGACCGCGCGCTATCGCCTTGAACTCGCTATAGTCTGCTCGTACAAATTACCTTATGTCTACGTTGGCGAAGAATTACCGCGAAAAATTAAAAAAAAAGATACCTACATAATATATTGCAAACTTTAAAAAAAAATCCTAACAGATTTATATAAAACAAGCTACGGCCTCTAACAACATTTTTTTTTCTTATTCCCTTCTAAATAGCCTTGTCATATTATTATAAGTTTAAATTTTATTACATTCACTATGGACTAGTTATGTATTCAGATTATACATGTAGGAAGTTAATAATTAATTTAACGTTAAGGTAAAAATAAGGCGCGAAAATAATTTAGACGTATTTTTCTTCTGCGCGCGCATCGCTAGGAGGGGTTCCGTATTGATTGTATGTGCGGCGCAGTCACTCCCCTCTGTCTACTTCCCCGTTAAAAGGGAGGGAAACTGAAATATTATCTGTATAAACTTTCATATATTTTATTATGTCTGGACTTCAGGACGAGAGTTGAGTATAACTTTGGAACGCGTAAAAGTTGTTTTTAATATAAATTATGATTTAATTTTACTTATGCTTACATTAAAAAGCATTTAGAATGTTTTTACATAGTATTATAATGAAATGAAACAAGTACCCAAATATTTTTTATGTTTGTCTTTAATTTGAATATTCAGTTGTTTGTTCGCGATTTACAGAATGATGACACCTGCCGGGTCAATGCTCTCTTCGTAATAAGTATTTGACTCAGCCTTGGTAATAAGCAAGACTCATCAGCTACATTTAGTTTGATAACAATTATTTTATTTATAATAAAAATTAAAGTTTGTCAACAAATTGAAAATAAATACAATATATTACGAATGTACTTAAAGAAGTCCTTTCATGAATTAAAAATTAATTACTGTTTTTTTTTTACTTCCATATAGATTGTACCAAAAATGTCATCTATAAAAAAAATATTCATATTATATCGAAACCAGATACGCCAACAAATGTTTAAGAAGCCATTTAACAAAGGAACTAGGTACCTATACGAGCCTTCAATTTGAGTACCCTACCGTAGAGTTCTTGCTTCCGGTGTGAAACTTACGCCCGTTTTTAATTATTATTGTAAGTTAATGTTTCATTGTTAAATAGAAGAGATTATTAATAACGAAATAAATACTACATTTTTAAATTTTATAGATGAATTAAATGTTAAAAAAAAAAAATGTATTAAAAAGAAATAATGTATATAGTAGTGTGTGAACATCTAATTAAGAATATAATTTTGCTTTAGTACCTACAATATTAAGAAAGAATAACAGTTTTTATTTCCTTTAGGCCTATAGAGATAAACGAGGCACAGAATTCATAATAATACAAAACGATTTCGCATTGTCTTGTCAATGCAATCAAAGGGCTTTCATGAAAATGAGTAAAATGGTGAGGAAGTTTTTGTTTTCGCTTATCCGACTAACACCAACCGTTAACATTAGGGGAGTGTAACGGCTGACGGAACAACCACAGGTGTGTGCATGCTGTACACACACACAAAAACTACTACATTGACACATACGCACACTAGAACAGGTTGCAGCCAGTCCCTTTTTCGTTGAGTGCACTCACCACAGACTAGCATTATCAGTTGTTTACATAACATAATAATATAATAACTGTCATTTCGAAATTATTTCAGCCGTGACCTTAATTATTTATATTATGCTGCATAATTGTTTATAATTTTGTATTACAAAAATATATATTATCAATCATTTATCGATTATTTTAGCTTGTTCAGTGTTAATTAATAATTAAAAACGGTTTGTTAAATATTATTAATATTGTGATACAAATTTTCTTGTACTACTGTAATTTATAGGCTATGGTATACGCCACACGAGTTTGTTCGTTCGATAACACACAAACACATAGACGTGGTGCACTCATTGTTAAACGTTTTGAAATTCTCGCTCGAAACCGGCCGTGGGAACCGCATTACTACCTCGTAGACAGAATCAATCTATATAAAATATATTAATAATATTAAAACAATGTACAAATTCAATATTCATTATAAGATTTTGTAGCAAAAAACATGCTATGTTAAAAATTACAAATTTAAAACTTATTATAATTGAATTCCTTTAGCCTAGGCCCAGCCCAGCCCAGCCTAGCATACGTTGAAAGTACCTAACTATTAGGTCAGGTAGTTGCATAGCTAGCATATTTAGAAGTACGTATGCACAATCACACACGTATATATGTAGTTACAACTTACGTTAAGTTCATTGACGGCGAATTGGCGCCGTTTTAACACGTACAATTGATATTGAATTTTATTTCTTAATTAAATAATATTTTATGTAAACGTTAATTCGAATCTGCTTTGCATAAATGATATCAGAAAAGAAAACATGATCAAATTATTCTTTACTAATTACTAAAATAACTTGTTAAATAATAATAGTAATAATACTACACATTCCATCCTTATCAAACGTCAAGTCAATGAATGTGCGAGACAGAGACAAAACACGAAACAATTTCGTCCGTTACAAATATTTATACACCGCGTGTTTAGAAATTAGTTAAATAGTTTAAAATTAAGTAGTACTTAAACGGTAATGAAGGTAATATAATAAGTATGTAAATAATATTCACCAGCAAAATATTACACACCAGCCATAACACGTAATGATTTTGACGAGACTACGTAACTAAGTGGAATAATTTCCCGCCACTTTGACACTATAAAAATATCAACAGAAATTCTTGGAATCTTTATAAAATACAAACATTACACGTTTGGAACACAAAATACACTAATATTATACCAAATAACCATGCATTATGAATGAATGACATTAAAAAGAGCGGGACACGGGTCTATTACTTTCTCACTGCCCAAAACATGACTTATACAAATGAAAACATCATTATTTACATAAAATAGGACTTACCGAATATTTATCCAAATAAATATCCTTATGCTCAATAGAATAATCCTGAATTTCACACATTTACGTTTTTAGCGTCATGAAATTGACAAATATAACACCACTCACTCCATAGACTATGTATTCTGTTTTGCTATTATGTGAAAAAGTACACAAAGAATGGCCGGAGTTTCTATTGGCGGGCTTCTACCACGTGACCGGCGGCAAGGAAGTATTATTGGTCCAAAATATTCAATACATTGACGTCATGTTCGTTTTAATACTTTTTAAAATAAAAGTAATGTTTTTTTAATTCAAATTAATGTAATATTATATAATAAAAAATATTAGAATATTTTGCGACATGTTACTCATATATATTCTGTTTAAATAAATGCTAACACTACTTACCAGTTACGGTGACTCGTCCATTTTCAACAACATGGCGGTTTGTTTACACCGGCATGGTGATAAGGCGGGAAGTAATTTTGTAGTTTATGTGTATATTTTTTAAAGAACATCTAACCAAAAATAACCATTTTTAAATAAAGAACATGTTTATTAAAAGAAACAATGGTATTTTTAATATGTTATTAATATAGAATGGAAAACAAGGCACATGGGCGATACCAATTTCGGACACCAGCGCCATCTTTTATTACAGCTAAGCAAGAAACGGCGGGAAATACAAATCATTTTCCCAGTCTATACATTACAAATAACTTAAAAATAATAAAAAAAAAAACAAATACAATAAACAAGAAACAATAACCATAATGACTGTGATGATTTTTTTCTATAGTCATTAAAACTAGCAAAGCTTAAATTATAACGTCTTAATAATTGCAAGTTTTCATAATTTATTAAAAAATCTATTTTTAAAAAAATGTCACATTATTTAATTTGAAGGGAAATAACAACGTTTGAACAATGTTATAAATTTTACAATTAAAATGATGATTTTATGAAACAATAAAATGGACCGTAATAGTTAAATACAAAATTACATTATAGTCAAAAATCTATTAAAACCCAACAAGACCTTAGTATATAATATCATAATATCACTATTTGCTAATACCGATATAATAATAATCTTATACAAAGCAATGAGTTATTTCAACAGGTATTATTTATAATTAAGGCGGAACAGTCTTGTCAATATGGCTGCATATCAAAATCACAAATGCTAGAACTTGGATATTTTAATATTTCTATTTCTCTTATACAATTCATATGTTCCTTGTCTTTTCATTTTTTTGTTTAAAATAAAATCTTCTTTAAAATTAGATATATTGCTCGTTTGGGCAATGAATTTAGTTTCTCTAGGTATAATGTTGACTTTGAAGTCAGTTGTATAGCCACTTCCAGATGTCGACGCTGTTGGTACAAATGGTAGAACTTTTGGTTTTTGTAGACGTTTCTTCAGTTTTCGGCTTTCAGTTTCATCATCATTGAGATAAACACTTTCTTCCAAATAATTAGATGGCTTGTTTTTACGTTTCTTAGCTTCCTCTACTAAAAATTGAGATGTGGATATTGCTTTGGGTTTCTTTGGTATACGAATTTCCTTTGTGGGATTATCATCCAATTGATTTAAAATGCTAGCCGGTAAGCGAGGAACTTTTTTGTCAAATGAATTTTGCTTCAAAACCTAAAATAAAGAATGTCAATTAATATGCAATATTTTGATTATAAAATAAAATAAATATTTTTAATTTTAATGAAAAATTTTATAATTACCTTTGAGACTGTATTTGCATCATTATCATCCTCTCGTTGTTTACGTTTACTTCTATTTGCTTTTACTATGTCTGTAAAAAAAAATATGTAAATTAGGATTGTATCTAAAAACTAAATCGCTATAATATATCAAATTTAATGTATTCGACTTTTACCAGGGATTTCAATTTCAGTATTAATATTGAAAGTGTCCTGTTTTTTCATTTTCTTTTTCTTTTTATCTCCAGAAGATGGTAAATTATGTTCGTTTTGCTGGTCTTCTACAACTGAATATAAAAAAAACGAAATTTGCATTGGTTATGTAAATTTATTGTAAAACCGTAAAATTTAAAATTATCTATTAAGTGGTGTAGGAATATAATTGTAAACTAGTAGATTTATAATAAATAAACCATAATCCAAATAAATCTACAATACACGTTCAGTTGATCTTAGTGGATATTTGGAAAATTAAATCACACATATTTTCGTAATAGTTCCTGTAACTTTTGTATAAATATTATTAGACTAACTGAGATAATATAGCACATGTATATTATTAGAAACTTAAATATCCACTTCATTATAAAAAGATGGATATTGCTATAATTGCTGCTATTATATTATTCAGATGGATATTATTTGCAAGTATGTAAATAATATTTATTCTCACCTTTAATACTTTCTTGACTATTTTGTGAAACCTTTAATTTCTTCTTCTGACTACCAACCACCGATTCATTTAGGATTTTAGAGACATTGTTTTCGCCATCTGACAGAATATGTTTCAAATATAAAAAATACAGTTTACAATGTTATTTACATAATAATTTAGTTTTCATTTTTAAATAGCGTTTAAAGAATCTCATAATCTTGTAGGATTAATAACAAATTTACAACCATGAGGATAGGATAGTTCAAGGGAATGTGAGTTCAAGTAATCTAGTATAAATATTTTTTACATTCAATTAAAATATTGATTATTAAAAGTTGCATGCATTTTCACCTTCACAATTGAGTTCTTCTACAGTCTTATTAAGAGATGATTTTCTTTTACGTTTATTTGAATTGGTTTCTTTCGCCTCAGGAATATCCACTGTGACAAAAATGAAAATATATTTTTTTGTTTCATGCTGTATCCTGCATACAACAGGGTAGTCTGAGGGTACCTAGTGTTGTTCCCTCGCACTTCTCGGGTTTTTCAAGTCATTGCGAGTTGAGTGGAGGTTTATTCATCACATCACATTCTTGTAATAGAGCGGGGAAATGAAAATTATTCATTCCCCCATTCAATCGGAATCACAACCGTCACATTTACGCATCAGCTATGCCTCGACGGCGAAAACGGTTTTATACAAAGTTGTAAGCATTTAATTTAATATATTTTTTTTACAACAGATTTAAAATTAAATATTTAATGAATACTAACACTGATTTTCGAATATTAATAATAAATGATTCATATATTTCAAGTAGTTTTAAGACTAAGTAAATTTTATATAACAACTTAATTAGATATTTTAGTATTATAGTACTTTTAATTTTTTTTTAAATCTGAAATTAACAGACCTTGTGCTTCATTTTCTCGAATCTCTTGTGTGATTTTCTTTTGACTTCCTGGAGTTTTTATTTTCGATGTATCAAGTGGTACTAAAACAAAAAGGTAGAAAAATTATACTTAAACAATAATGAAAATATGTAATATGTCTATGGATTTGTGAAATTAGTTATAACAAGTATGTTGATAAACTTCTTCTGAAAATAGTTAGGTAAATGTTTTATATTTTTTCTCATTTATACATTATTGTAACTATAATGTACACTACATTATGTTTTCTTCTTTCTCTTTTATATATAAACTAGATCTCCGCGCGAAACTTCGCCAGCGTGTTCTATAAGATTTTAACTTTTTTTAATTTGTAATTTTTGCGGCTAAGCGAGCATGTTAACTATCATGACGCAGCCACACTACGTTCGATTATAAACATAACAGTTTTATGTTCTATACACACTCAGGGTAATGTATTATTTTCATTTTCTCGCTCTGGTAATTAAATAAGATCTAAGGGGTCGAGTTCTTCATTTAACACGCCCTATACACTACTATATATGGGAAGGGATATATGATGATGGGATGATGGATGGAACGTGAAGCAAAAAACTATACATTTGTGTTTTATGCTATTTTGATACACACTGTATTTATTGTATATATATATCATTATATCATAATAAATCAATATAAAGTACCTTGAACACCTTCTTGTTGTGACTGTGAAGATTTTTTCTTTTGACTGCCTGGTGTTTTTATTTTAGATACATTCAGGAGATCTTCTAGTGCAGGTTCTATAAAATAAAAGGCAATGGTTAGCCAGTTAACTACATTAAATAATTTATTTTTTTATATTTATTATCAAAATTACTGTTTCAGAAATACATATTAATATTAAAAACATAAAAAAAAAGTAAAGGTTGATAATTGGCTTTATCTATGAATAATATGTAAAATAGTTTATGTGTTCTACTATAATGCTTTAAATAAGAGACACAGACTAAAGTAACCTATTTTTTAAAGCAGGAGAAATACTTCAATGCCTCGATTTGGGATTGAACCTATAATTATCACAATTGCCTTTAGAAACTGTTTTACTGTACTTTAGAATGGACTAATATCAAAATATATATTTATTTACCTTGATCATCGTTGATTGACTTTGAGTGTTTCTTCTTTTTCTTTCGACTATTTGGTGTATTGGTTACGGATTTATATACTAGGTCTTCAGGATCACCTGTAAAAAAAAAATACGATAGCTAATTATTGAACTTGTAAAATGTGGGGAAAAGTTTGTATAAGTTTTAGAAATGAAGGCAAAAAATAAAATAAATTTCAAAAAGAACTGAAATTCATATTATTAAGTAGTATTATAAGGCATTAACTGAATTGAATTTTTACTACAAAAATATATTCATTTGACAAATATCTGCTCATCACATATACTCGACCCTCAGGCTATTGATTTCGCAAAGTGTATGTGGACAGTTTCCAAGAGGCACAAGTTCAATTCCCAATATGTTATTTGTTTTATATTTTTTCTATCTCTTTCATGTACAAAAACATATTGAAATATTGAAAATAAAAGTCCTTACCATTTACTTCATTTTGCGATTCAGAAGACTGCTTCTTTTTCTTTTGACTACCAGGAGTTTTGACTACAGATATGTTAAAACCTGATGGTTCTGGAATATCTACAACAAAAGTTTTTAAATATAAATAAATATATATATTTTTTTAGATTTAAGGTATAAGGTAAGATAAACGGACCTAGTGATAAAACACTCCGTACCAAATCAAACAAGCAGGAGACATACTTCAATGCCTCGATTTGGGATTGAACCTATAATTATCACAATTGCATTTAGAAACTGTTTTACTGTACCTAAGAATGGAATAACTAATATCAAAATATATATTTATTTACCTTGATCATCGTTGATTGACTTTGAGTGTTTCTTCTTTTTCTTTTCACTGTTTGGTGTATTGGTTACGGATTTATATACTAGGTCTTCAGGGTCGCCTGTAAAAAAAAATACGATAGCTAATTATTGAACTTGTAAAATGTGGGGAAAATTTTGTATAAGTTTTAGAAATTAAGGCAAAAAATAAAATAAATTTCAAAAAGAACTGAAATTCATATTATTCAGTAGAATTATAAGGCATTATCTGAATTGAATTTTTACTAAAAAATATATTCATTTGACAAATATCTGCTCATCATATATACTCAACCCTCAGCCTATTGATTTCACAAAGTGTATTAGGCACAAGTTCAATTTCCACTATGTTATTTGTTTTATATTTTTTCTATCTCTCTCATGTACAAAAACATATTGAAATGTTAAAAATAAAAGCCCTTACCATTTACTTCATTTTGGGATTCAGAAGATTGCTTCTTTTTCTTTTGACTACCAGGAGTTTTGACTACAGATATGTTAAAACCTGATGGTTCTGGAATATCTACAACAAAAGTTTTTAAATATAATTAAATATATATATATTGTTTTAGATTTAAGGTATAAGGTAAGATAAACGGAACCTAGTGATAAAACACTCCGTACCAAATCCGTAGCCCAATTTTACGAAACGTACGAGGGCATGTTGATTGGTGGAATTCTGTCAAGTTTCTCGAGCTTTCCCTTGTGAGTAGACCGAGGAAATGAAAGTGATTAGTTCCCCAGAGTTTAATTGAACCTAGAACCGTCGCGTTTAATAGACGCGGTGACAAATAATCTGACTAGACGCAGTACCGCTGCGTCACGACAGCTTCACTTATTGTTTATCTTTGATTTCAATAATGTATATAAAAAATATTTAACAGATTTAAAATTTCAGTTTATAATTGTTTAACTATTGAAATTATTTGTTTTAATTACCTTCTTTATTTGTCTCATTTTGTTCTTCTATACTTAATGATTTATTTCTCTTTTTGCCGAATGAATTATTCATTATTATACCACTATCATTTTCTGAAAATAAAAAAATACCTTTTTTCATATTTGTTATCTATACTAACCTATACTAAAATTACAAAGCAGAGGAGTTTGTTTGGTTAAGCGCGCTAATATCAGGAACTACAGGTTCGGTGAAGGCTACATTATAAAGGCTAAGATAAATTATAAATTTACTGATCCTGTGGTCAGAGTTACTGCAGGCACTTAAAATTGTTGTTGTTTAAAAGATGACATATATACATTTGAACACGCGAGCGAAGCTATAGCTAAAGGTTAACATGAGTAAGTAGTTTAAAATGAAAAAAAAAGTAAATAATCATTTAAAAAAATATGTAGTAGTAGTAAAAAAAATACCATTCAGTGTGTTGTGATTTTCTGAAATGCGACTCTTTTTCTTTTGACTGCTTGGTGTTTTCATTAGAGTAACATTAGTGGCTTGCACTTCAGAGTCTAGAAAAAAATGACAAAAAACTATTTATATAATGTCAAAATGTTTTTTTTTTATTAAATTGGTCATGTGACGCAGTGGACAATTTCTGATTGTAATCACGATTGGGTGTTGGTTCGACCTCCTTATGTGAAAATAAATTATAATCATTTTAATAAAATTAAAATATCAAAGCCAATTCAAAATGGCGTTATAAATTTCAATGTGTGCTGGAGTTCGGCCACAAAAAACAAATTGGCTCAGATTCGAGAGGAAACTAAAAAACAGGAAGTCTACACTAGGTACGTTCTATCTACCAACCATTCCATACTGTAGTATATTTTTTAGGTTCACGCTGTATCTCGCACATAGCAGGGAACTTGAGAACCCAGTGTTAAGACACCCTGCTCCTATTTTTGGCTGAATTTAAAAGGAATTGCATGTTGAGTAGTGGAATTCAACGCCGCACTTTGCCTCGTTACCAGACGGAGTAAATGAAAATATTAAATAAAAAAACTTATATGAGGCAAAAATAAATATTACATTTTCTGAAGTGGGAATCAAACCTAGAACTTTCGCGTTTACAGTCGCACGCTTGTGGCCCTGCCACTTTGCACGCTTGTGGCTTCAACTGTAATAATGGTGCTAAACAATGTGATATAATGAATTCGTAATGCTGAAAGCTATATAATTTATTATTTATTTACCTTTTTCACTTGTTCCATTTTCTTGGTCTTCTATTAAAGATTTGCTCTTATTTTTACTTATAGAAGCATTCAAAGATTTGTTCTTAATATTTTCACATTCTGCAAAGAGTTAGAAACATTGTTTATGAATATTTAAATATATTAAGGAGTGTTAATTTTGAATAAATGTATTTAATTCAAGGCCACCATTTCACAGCAAACAGTGTAGGACTGAAAACCCGACGGGTGTGGGTTCGATTCTCATTTGAGGTGAACAATTATGTTTATGCCCTCACTCTGGTAAGTATATAAAGTGTAGTGTTAAGTTCCAACAGCAATCAACACAATCAATAGTTCTTGGCCATAAGGAATATAGAGATAGAGAAAGTGGTTTAAGCACTAGGTTCTTTATACAAACCTGTCTCAAGTGGTTGTATTTCACATATAGATTTATTTTTCTTATTTCCGCCCAAAGATATATTTAAAGATTTATCAGCAACATTTCCATCATCTGTAATTAAAAATCAAAATATATAAAATTTAGAGGATTTAGTTTTTAAATTAAACATAAATTATAAAGAAAACAATTTCATAATTTCGCCTCGTAGAATAAACGCTTCGGTTGTGGGTACGACTCCCATTTTGAGGAAATGAATTATTATTATTTCGTCACGTCGTAACAAGATAAAATGTGCCGTTGAGTTCCAATACATCTTGTCTACCCTGCTATATGCGCGATTACAGCATGAAGCTTAAAATTATTCGTAGTTACAAAATTCCACTAATGCATAATTAAGTACCGTTATGTATGTATTTACTTTCAAGTACAAATAAAAAGAATATAAAAGATTTGAAGTATAAATGAAATTAGGTTTCTGTGTCCTATACAATTATGCCAGCTATAATGTAACTTTATGCCAGCTCTAATATAATACTACTAAGTGAAAATAGGTATATTATTAATAGGATAACCTGTTTGTTATTCTTACTAAGGAATAATTATAACAGTAAAATATTTTTAGGAATATTTTTTTTTAACTTAAAAACCTATTTTGCGGTTGTCGTAATTATTGATTGACCACTGTTATAAGGCAGGTTCAATAAGATTACACAGAATTATATCAAAAAACATTTTCTATCAAAGAATATCTGCTATTTTAAAAAATGTACGGAAGCTTGAATCTGTGCTATTCATTCTCATCAAGCTATGTTGGAAACACCTGTACATTGTTCAAATTTATTTATGTTGTAAGCATCTCTGTAGGGCGATTTAACACTTTAATAGTGTAAAAATAAAGAAATAGTAAGTAGTTTCAGTTGGATTAGAACTTACCATTGTCTTGTACACAATTTTTTTCTTCAATTTTAATATTTTTACTAACAGTTTCGTTTTGAGATGTATGTGTGCCTTCGGTATCAATGAAGAAGCTGACATTAGTTTCTTCTGCTTCATCTGTAAATATAATTTATACGAATAACTAATAGATATTTTAAATCATTAAATGTTAATGTGTAAAAAAAGTAATAGTGAATGTTAATTAATGTCAAATACTTTTTTCACTAATAACAACAAGTTACTTTCATTAATAGATTTATTTACATAATAACTTACTAGTGCTTATATTTTCTTCAATTTTCGATTTCCGTTTTTTGTACTTTTTAAGGCTGACATTCAATGAAGTATTGTTAGCCTGAATGCTAGTATCTGAAAACACATATTAAATTCACAATAATAATAAGAATAGTACTTATTACATAATAAAAACAATAAAAGAGATAATGCAATAGTAGAATAACACTAAAACAGAAGAAATATAAGGAAAAATAAAAATTACGATTTTTTTTATTTTATTAATACTGCAGAAGTTTTATAAAGAGATTTTAACTGCAATAATACTGCTCAAATATTTTTTGATAAATAACTCACCATTATCAGTATCTCTTATATCCATCTTGCCATCTTTCCGTTTTAATTGTATAATCTCTTCTTTATCTTTAACATCCTTTTGCTTTACATCTTCACTATTGTTACTGTCTTCAGAGAAAAGCAAATGTAAATCAATTGAATCCGAGGAACCATCGTCTTCTTGATCTTTGACTTTAGATTCATTAATTTCTTTTTGTTTTTTAATTTTCTTAGTAGATTTGACTTGAGTGAGATTTAATTCATCAACTAAGGGCATCTTTTGTTTCTTCTTTTTCTTATCAAGATTTAGCGATATATCGACAGTTTTTGTCTTGTTTTTGTTGTTTTTGCTCAGACCTTCTAACATTGAGTCATAGTTTTGCATAATTTCAGTATCACTGCTCAATGACATGTTTTCATCGTCATCTTCTTCAGAAGCATCCAATGGATCGATTTCAGTTTGAGTTTTTGTTATTTCATTTGTATCCACATCCATATTCATTTCGTCAGAATTGATAAATGTAATGGATGCATTTTCTTTTTTAGGTGTCTTTGGTTCTTCTTTTACTTGGATGGTGGCTAGTGGATCTGTCTCTTTAATACTCTGATTAGTAATTGTTATTTCCTTTTCATTTACAATACTATCGTCACATACGCTTGCAGAGAGGCGTTTAACTTTCTTGGATTTCTTGTCGACATCATTTTCAAGCATACTGGCTTCGTTTGTTGAATCAAGTCTCATTCTATTATTTTTACGCAGTTTTGGTTCTGATTCAGAATCAGATTCAGATGAACTTAATTGTTGTTTTTTGTTCTTTTTCGTTTTACCCAATTCGGAGCTTGAACTTTTGTTTAAAGTATTTAATTTGTGTCTCGATTCAAACATTTCTTTAGACGCCTTCTTTTGTTCTTTTTGTTTCCGTTCGTTATATTTTTTCTTGGATTTGGCGGTCATTTTAAGTTCATTATCACTCATGGTTAAGTCATCTTCAGTGCCATCCAGTAACTCATTATCTTCTTCAGCTGAACTCACAACAAAGGAATCTTTTTCATAGTCCGAATCGTCAGAAAATTCATCTTCAGAAGTAAGGGTTTCTCCTTTCTCTATTATTTCATTCTCTCTCACATATTCTCGTTCGTCTTCATTTTGACTGTCACCAGATTGATAATCGTCTCCAGCATCACTTGCTTTATCATCTAATAAGTTGCTACTGTCATCTGATTCATCATTTTCATTGTCGGAATCTGTTTCGGCAGACGTTTGAAATTTAGAAGGTTTTGAATGTTTTATTTTCCTTTTAATGTTTAAGGACTCTTCATCGGATTCTGAATCTGTATTTAAATCATTCTGTTTTTGAGACACGTTCTTTTTAGACGAATTTAAACTTTTATTTTTAGTACTCTTTTTTTCATCAGATACTTTGGTTTCATCATTTATTTCTTTACCTCTCGAGACATCAAGTTTAGATAGATTTCGTTTCTCAGATTTTATACTAATTTCTTTAATATCTGGTTTATCTTCTTTATCTGAATCATTTTCATCGGAAGAAATTAGGTTTTGATTATTTTTAGGTAAATTGACGTTTTCTTTAATATTTTTACTGTCATTCGCTGAAATTATAGATGTGTTAGCATTGAGAGCTAATTTTTGTAATTTTTTTTGCTGTAGAGGTGTGCTTGTTGTAACACAATTAAGTGAGATATTCTTTTTGTTAATTTCATTTTCTTGTGTAATATTTAGATCTTCAACAGTTTTTGAAAGAATTTCATTCTTAAATTGAGGAGATTTTACTATATTACTAATTTCATTAGACGAAGCATCTTTTAATTGTGACAATATAAGAGTACTTTTGTTCTCATTACCATTTTTCTCTATATTGTTTGAAATAGACGATTTTCTCTTTGATTTATTAAACTTTTCTCCATTATTACTTTTCTCTAATACTGGAAAATGTGAAATTGAATTTCTTTTAGATAAACTTTTTTCATTATTTTCTGTTTCAATTATTAAGCTCTCTTGTATGGTTTCATCAACATCCATTGGTTCACAACTTAAATTGACTTCAGATTTATCTTTTTTATCGTTTAGAACACTTTGATTTTTTGAAAGTAATGTGAACTCTCCTTTTTCTTGAATTGGATGTTCTACTACTGGGACACATTGATCACCACTTTCACACATGTTTTGTATATTTTTACCATGATTTGAATCAGAGTCTTCATCAACCAATACCAAAGTTTGCACATTAGCACTTGGTCCTTTCTTAAATAGCTCAAAAACGTCATTATTTGATTTATTTTTAATGGTACTACTATCATTAAGTTTCTCATTTATTTGAGATTTATTATGACTTTTATTTGCAGATGCATCAATGTCTTCTACTATAAAACTGCCACTGTTGCTATTTTTTCTTTTAGATAATGATTCATCTTGCATGCTTTTAATAATTGATGCATCCCCTGAACCACTTTTAAGTAACTGATCCTTATTAATAATTTTTTTTTTAGAACTTTCATTATCACTATAGAAATTACTTTCATTTTCAAGGGTTAATGTTGTCCAAGATTTAGTTCTTTTTCTTTTACTTTTATCAAGTTCATTTTTATCATTCATGCTTGATATTGTTTTATTAAGATGATCTTTTTTCATTCTAGAAACTTTTACTTCCAAATCTTTGATTAAATTTGCACTTGATATTGATAATCTGCCTTTTGTTTCATTATTATTTGTGGGTGGATCTATTTGACTTTCATTGTTTGGTTTTTGAGAATTCGGTAGAGAAGCATCAATGGACTTCCTAGATGGCATATTTTCATCTTGTTTCTCAGGTGTCGTTTCATTTTGATTATCTTTCTTCACTGGACTATTCTTTTTACTTTTTTCTACTAGCCTTGGGCTTTTACGCACACTATTCTGAGAAATACTATTGTCTTTGTCAGCATTGCTTATTGATTTTCTTTCATTGTTTTCAGGTTCCTCCACTATTATTTCTGTTATTTGAATGGCTGGTTTAGAAGCTGGTATTTCAGCTGTAAGTTTTAAAAATTAATGTTACTGTAAATATGTAAGTCATTAGAAATAAAAAATATTAATATATAATATAAAAGTATTTCTAAGTTACCTTTATCAACACTGGAGGCAGAATCTTTTCGATTTCTTCTTGTTTGTCTTACAGGTGTTAATGGAGTTTCAGAGTCGCTTCCTGAAATAATGTGGATATAAAATAGCTTTATTTTTTTCCACTATTTATTTTTTTATTAAAATCTAAAGTACATGAACAGTATTTCAGTAACTTGTCTTTCCTCAATTTATATATGTATAATAATTGGATAAATATATTAATCTCCATTGGTGCATGTGGTATTTACTTTAAAAAGTAATGGATTTAATTATAAGGAATATAAATAAAAAAAAAATCAGCTTCACGCTGTATCCCGCACATAGCAGGGTAGGCAGAGGGAAACTAGTGTTAAGACACTCTATTCCCCACTTTCTGCCGAATTCTGGAGGCATTGCGTGTTGAGCACAACCAGTCTGTTTTACAGTCACACCTTGTGCCACTGCGCCACGACTGGCCTCATAAGGATAAGGAATATACATTTAAGAAAATTGTTCTTGTACAATATATTTAACATAATTTACCACTGATGCATCTGAATATGTAAAAAAGAAAAATGTTGAAGCCATTGTGTTACAGCTGGGAAGTCTGACTGAAAACAAAATGGTTATAGGTTTGATCCCCCAGTGATAGTGTGTTTTATTTATCTGCTTTGATAAAACAAACAAAAAGAAAGTTCAGTTGAGTTCTACCACTCAAATACAGACTAAAAATTGAGTATGGAGTGGTTTTTACTAGGTTTTCTCAGTTTAATATCTAAAGTAAAATATTATAAAATACATACCAACTGCAGAAGTTCTTCTTGCAGCCCTTTTGGCTCTTGGAGAGTCAATATTTACTGCAGTCTCTGATACAATGCTTGTGTTAGATTTAATCCTTGTGCTACGTCTTGAAGGAGTCACTGGTTTCTCTTCAACAGCATCTTTTATTTCTTTTGTAATTGTTTTCTTGGTTGTTTTAGTTGTGTTTTCTGGAGCTTTAGTGTGAAATTTCAAAATTATTATGTATAAAACATAATTCAGAATTTATTAATTATTTACATTAGTAATACTCATAGAAAAGCCTATATTATAAAAGCCTATATTACATTCGTAATTGTAACTAAATAAACAAAGGAAACTAACTATTTTCGTCAATAAGTTCCAACTCTGGCTTGGCTCTTCTACCACCTCTTTTTTTTGTGGGAGTGTTTAGTGCAGGTGATTTGTTCTCCTCTGATTGTTCAACAGATAACCTTCTTCTCAAACGCGTCACTGGAGCTGAAAACGTAATTTTAAAAGACGTATAAAAAATATAAATATGTGACAATATAATGTGTGTAATTTTATAGCAATATTAATACAAAGATTTTTTTTAAAATTATAACAAAACTAAATTATTTTAGTAATAATACAATATAAATGAATAATTTCTTTCAAAGAAGATTGCAATAAGTAAAGCCTGATAATTTTAAGTACTTCGAAAGCATGAGGTGTACCGGACAAAAATTGATAACGCGTAATACGAAGGAAATTCCGATATTTCGCAATATATATTAAGTAATAACTACAAACCTTTGACGCCTGCGTCTTCTTCCATAATTCAGTCAAATATTAATAAGAAGTATAATCAGTTTTAAATAAATTAGAAAAACACGTGCGATACACCGACAAATTCAAAATCGCGTTTGAGGTTGAGATAATGGTCGAACAGCTGTTGAGACGCCGCGAACTGTCAATTCAAAACCGACGCGTGCTGGAATACGGCAACACTGTCAACTTCCGCTTAATTATCATAGACAAAATGAATATAAGCATTTTTATTTTTTGTTTATAATTATATATGTTATCAATAATTCAAACAATGTAGTTTTATACAAAAAAACATATATTGTAATACATAATTCATAAAATACATTTCAGAATTCATTGTCCTTTTACAATGTGCACTTTTCAAATCAATTTTAGTATATATCTTATAAAAAATTCTGATAGATCTGTATTCTGTATGTATGATAACTAATATAAGTATGCAAATTTTATACTGTACTATTAGATATAACTTTAATAATAAATCATTCAGCGTTAGAGCTAAGCTTTTGAGCCTATTTATAATTCGTCTTTATTGTGATTTGTCTTAGTGATGTCTCTGTTGTAAATATGTATTAATACAAAATATGTGATATTTTTACAATTGGTGAAAATCTGACATTGCCAATGTTGTATTTTTTTACCAATTTGAATAGAAATCTTGTAGATTAAGATCAAAGGGCCCCCAGCTCTATGTCAGTTAAGCAAAGCTGAAATTTTGGGGATTAATAGTTTAATATGTAGTTAAAGATTGTATGCGTACTGCATATTACTTTTGTTGTTATGTTGTAAGAGACGACTAAAGTACGTGTGGTAGAGTCACGTCATTACCACCCCCGGCATTTAAAACCGGCGTTAAGGCTTCATGCTACTGCGTTTCGCATCAGGTAATGCCGGGCTCCGGCGCCCAACCCACCACCCACCTTAAAGGCCGGCAACGCACCTGTAGCTCCTCTGGTGCTGCGCGGGGTCGTGGGCGGCGGTAGTCACTTACCATCAGGTGACCCGAAAGTTAAAAAAGTAGTAAAGTGAAAGTGTAGCACTTTCAAAAGTATCACCAATATAAGGTATAATTTTTATTGATTTTTATTCCTTTTGTCAGTAATTGGAAAGAATTGTGGAACCAATAGTCCATGTTAGGGTTAAGTGGGTCTGCACTTAAAAGGACATCAAGGATATAGAAATAGCATTATACCCTCAGAATTACCGTAACAATGTTTTATCCGTTTCATTTAGTTTAATAGATATGAATCTCTTGAAATAATAGGTAATAAGTAAAAGGTACAATTGGTAGGCAGGACACGTTATTTGATTTTATAACTTAAAAACACAACCATAAAGCTCATTAAGCATTTAAGTACTTTATTTGAGGACAACTACAAGAATTGTTTTACAAAAAACACATATTACACATATAGTATAACACATATTAGTACGATAGGATACAATTTATCTGTTTTCACTTTTTTGCCTTCTTGGTTATCCTGTAAAACAAAGTCCTTAGCAGCAGAAGCTGAGTGAGTTTGTGGAATAAGCGTAAAGATAAAAAAAAATATCTGGAACCTAAAATCAAGACCATGCTGGTAAGTGCCGAAACTGAAATATATTCCACCTAGAACTAATATTTTTCCCGACTGCTAAGGAAGGGTTGTTTTTCGCGCGTATCTTGTATGTATGTAATATTCTTTATTACCTCATATCTCCAGAACTGCTGAACATATTTACATAATTGAGGTATCGTTAGATTCGTATTAGCAGCCCAAGTGGTCTTAGATAGATGACGTTAAAAAAAATCAATCATGGCAGCAGCTGGTTACCTTTTTTTATTGCTGTTGTAACATAGGTTTATTGTAAAAAAGTACTCATTACACCACAAGTTAAATGACCTAAATTTCTATGTGTTCACAGGCTCTATTTCCTCTATTTTTTTTATTGTTGTGTTTAATTTCGCTCCGTATCTTGCTGATCTTCGTTTATTACTTAACGCATTGTGTGAACAATGGCTCAGCGCATGACTACCTAAGTGAAATGGTTGTGGGTTCAATAATTATTGAATATTTTTATTTCCTCGCTCTGGTAATAAGAATAAAGCGCTGCGGTGAATTCTGCCACTCAACAGGCAATGTCTTGGCAGAAATTTTGGCGGAAAATCGGAAGCAGAGTGCCTTAATACTATGTTTCTCTTGCCTGCCTGTAGTTTGCGGAATATAGCGTGAATCATATAGATACATAAGTTAAAATAAGATGACTAAAATTAAAATAGGAACATAAGTATAGAGAAAAGCCACTAAAACATTAAACAAGAGGAAAAAGCTTATAAAATTGATAAAAAGTCTTTTTCTACAGTATTATTTTATTTTATAAAATGTGCGCATTTATATACAGGCTACAATTACTTTGTAATAGAAGTATGTATAAGAGGAAGATATTAACGAGTAAAAATTGTAGGTCGCGAAGAAATCTCTTTTGTACTCGTACATATATCGCGAGTGAATATTTCATAAGGAATCGTACGCTTTATACTAAAAGCAAGGTAATGGGCCATCGAGAAAAGAAAATGAGTGGCACATCTTTGTAAAACTCGATCATTGATTATTGAAATTATTGAGATTGATGATATAAATCTTAACGATTATTAAATTTATTTGCAGCTGGGATCCGCTAACCTTTCAGCTTTCGAGGGTTTTAAATTCGTCATTCTCGTTTACCGCCTGTATTACATATTTTATTTTTTTTCAGCTTATAATTTTGTTTAAAAATCATGAATATCGTATAAATTACCTATTGAAAAAATATTTATTGTCATTTTTTTACGCTTGAGAATTATTTTGGGTGTGTTTGAGAGATTAAATAAATATCCCTCAATTTATGAGAGAAAAAAATGCTAATTAACTAAGCATAAATGGTAACTAAGAAAAGCCTGAAAAATAAATATTCTTAACATAAAATAATTAAGAAGGTATTTACAATGTTGAAAAGTAATAATAATGTTTCTAATAATATCACATTATAAACTAAAATAAATATATCCCAATGTGATATAAGCTTATTACAACCTATTGGTTTTCTACTTAAATAATATTATCAGCTCATATATTTTCTACAGACTGATATTTACTAGACGTTAGTTACAAAAGTTGAAGTTCACGAGCGTCGCCTAATGTATTTAATTATCTCCCGCCAAGTATACCTCACGTCGAAATACCTAAAGGTAAACTAACGAGGTATTAATTAGAGATGGTTTCGGTCAGACGTATACAACTAACTGACTACTTCTCTTAAATTTTCAATAACTTGGATCTCAACGTCAAGTTCTTTGTATAAAATTAGAAACTTTGCGATCGGCTTTGAAAGCTCAATATTTTACAGATATTAAAGAAAAAAATTATAATATCTTTTTACAACATACTATGTAATATAGAACAATATGATAATTAGTAAATCATATAACTGTAATAAACATTACAATTTCAATATTTATTTCGGTACCTAATTAAGTATCTAATTAGGTATAAACGCGGTAAAAACAATTTTTGTTTTCATAAATACACTAAGAAGAGCTCAAAATTATATTTAAAAGTGTACATAACTTTGCTGACTTTGTATTTATTTCTTGTTTTGGTAATTTTATGTAGCATAACATTTGTTAACCTAAAAAGAATGAAGATATTAGCATAATGAGACCTTCCTATAAACGTTTTATTTCTTTTTTTATGTACTTTCTTAACTTCTTAAACGGTTGTCCTTAGAACAACTCTAAGATAATTACTAAGAAGCGAAAGAAATAAAAATGGAAAACGACATTATCCTGAACATATTTTTTAACGATAGTACACAAATTTGAAAAGTTAAAAAGGAAATAAATATGAATGTACGTTTCTGTGCGTAAGAAAAATTATACTGTAAAAGTTGGCAAAAGAAGCCTTTGAGTCTACCTTTTACAGTTTCCCTGTAGAAAGGCAAATTGCAGGCTTTTAAACTTTGAAGCAGCCTCGAAGAAGCAATAATCGACGAAACGTTACTGTTTGGAAGTCCAATATGTGGGCTCAAAGCAATCCATATTGAACGGGGCTAGTTAGATATTTTCCTGGTACTTATACACATATACATATATAACAGTTAGATGCATGACTTAACTTTATTGAAAACAATTTATAATATAATGTATTTGTGTTAAAATTTATATAGGAAGTCTTTTTTAATAAAATAAAGTATTTTGTTGTATATAATTATTATATTCTTTTTAACCATCAGTAATAAAGTTTTATAAATCCACGTATACAATTTACATATTTAAGAATAACATGATTTAATATTTTTATATAAACTATATTATTAAATAAAGAGAATGATGATGAAATTGAAATTGTGGACATTATCGAAGTTATCTAATTAAAACTTGAAAGTAAGTTTCGAGGTCATTTCTCTCACCTTCCATTTTGTTCTTGGCGTAGCGCCAACTCGCTTTGTAGCTCCATTGTGTATCAGCTGCATCAAGCACCGCGCCTATTGGCTTACTTTTGTGTAAACAAAGTGGTGGCCATAAACCGATCGCACTACAGTTTAATAGTGTTTGGACGTAAAATATAATAGCCAAGGTACATGTTTTGGCTAAATAAAAAAAATCGCTTCTTTGCGAGTCGGACTCGCCCACCGTCCACTGCGTATTTGATATTAATTAATAATTTCATGAAACCTCCATGCGATATCAAGATAAAAACGGCCTTGACAGACGGACAGACGGACGACAAAGTGATTCTATAAGATATCCGTTTCTTTCCTTATGAGGAACGGAACTCTAAAAATGAAGCATTTACGGTTTTTTGCACACAATTACAAGTAAAACGTGAGCACACTACACTTTTTGGGAACAATATTTTGACTTACAAAGTTACTCATTTCTTATATTTATTTGTTAACAATAAATAATGTAAATATATATAATTAGAATACATGATAGTGAGATAGTGAGGTCGTCGTGGCCCGGTGGCACAAGGGTGTGACTGTAAAAGCGACGGTTATGGGTTTGATTTCCACTTGAGGGAATGAAATATTTATTATTTTACTCGCTCTCGTAAACGAAAAACACCGCGGCGTTGAGTTCCGCAACTCAACTCGACGAAAAATGGGGAACGGAACTGTCTTAATGGGAAATGAGTGTTTAGGTTTCCAAACCACTAGGTTCCCAGGTCTGCTTACCCATTTTTTATTTTAAAAAATAAATAATACATTTCAGTTATCTAATATTTATAAATGTTATCTGTAATGTTTTAAAATATTATCCTATAAGCCATATTGTACCAAGTTAACTACAGCTCTCCATTATTATTCGATGAAAGAGATGAGAATGAAATTGAATTTGAAGAAAATGGAACTACTATTTACTTGACAAAGGGTTTTGTTCTTTCCCAGTTATTACTGAAGCTCTGATTCATTATTAATTCTCACATTTATTGCTAAAAGAGCTGAATAAAATGTGGACAAAGTTTAGTATTTCTGATAATTAAATTATATTTTAAGTAAAAGATATTTTCATTTATTCAAAAAAGGTTTAATAAATACACTGAAGTTGGCAGCGAGTCATAGTAATTTATTTTTCATAAGGTAAAGCTTTCCGCAGTCTACGGGAGCGAGGCCGCATGTAAAATCTAGCTAATTATAAAAAATAATTTTTATTTAAGTTAAAATGTATTACTTTATTTTTAGGTTAACTGTAAATAAAATTATTCTCAAATGAATATACTCTACCATGTTACCGTGCCATGCTCCATAAATGATTAGAGCGACCTATCACATTCCTGTTGCATATGAGATGTGACGCAAAAGAGAATTCTATATTGAAAGCTTGAGAGGCATTCCAGTATAGTGCAATTTGCGTTTCACCAGTTTGCAGCCAAACTATGTATAATATATGATTATACATAAACAGAATTTTAAAGTAAATGTTATACGTATTTACTTTAAGATTTGTTTAAAGTTAATGTATTAACTGTAATGTTTCATGCATTTAATAATATTATATAATACTAAATTAATATAAATTCCGCTTCTTATTCTTTTAAATAATTGAAACAAACTGCAAATTTTGAGCTTTGATCTAGATAAAATAACATTTTAAGAAAACTAAAATATATAGGATCGATAGGGACTTTGATTTTTTTTAATGTTAAGAGATGTATGTGTATGACTATTTTAATAATCAATTAAACTTGACAGATCTATTAATTTTACTTTAAAAAAATGTTAAAGTTGATTTAGAGCGATTAGCTTTTCAAGTGCTCCAGTACCAAGTAAATCGCTAGCTATAAAAGCTTAAATGAAGCAATAATTGAAGAAACATTACCGTTTGGAAGTTCAATATCTTGGCAGAAAGCGTTTCTCGACGCATTGAGTATTTTACCTTAATCTGGATACACTGGTATTTCGGATTTGTCATTTGGAGACCTTTAAGTTTTTAGGTATCATTTCGTCATCATCATGAGTACTTTCAATAAATTAATTAAAGAGAGATTTTTAATTAAGTTATTCAAATACTAATAATTGTAATAATTGTATTGCAGTATAGATCTAATTTTACGGTATAATAAATACAAATATGTTAATTTTTAGGGTTCCGGACCTCAAAAGGAAAGAACGGAATACATACTTTTAGTAACAACAATATTTAATATTTTTTTCACGCAAAACAAAATATGTTATTAAAATTTTCTTAGGTCGATACAGCGATTCTGTCTGTTCTTAATACTTGCTATGCATAGTGTTCACAGATGCTGAGAACGTGTAGGGTCCATATTGTATTATTCTATTGCACGGAACTTCCGAGCTCTTATTGAACTTAATTGAATACTCAGAACATATGCTTATTTTATTAAGAAAAATGTTTTACGTAATACTTTTTCAAAGTGACATTCTTTTTAATAGTTATAATTAACTTGGCCTTGATTGCTTTTTTTTTAGTTTCACCCTGTATCCTGCATGTTGCAGGGTAGGCATAGAGGGGCAAATGTTGTGACACAGCTCCCCACTTTCCACCGAATTCTGTAGGCATTGCGTGGTGAGTGGAGGATTACAACGCGGGGCATTGCCTCGACACCAGAGCGTAGGAATTAAAATAATAAATATTTAATTTCCCGAGTGGGAATCGAACCCACAAGCTGTCGCGGTTACAGTCATACGCTTTGCCACTGCGCCACGACTGGCCTCACTTATTGTGTGATGAACCACAATTTTTAGACATTGTAGCTATTTTATACGCTTAATGTAAGGATTTATCAAAATCGGCACTTTCAGCCCCCTACTGCCATACATAAGAGAAATAATTATGTAATATCTTGTATATGATATATTTGGTTATATTATAACAAATTCGATTTCTCTTCCTGCTTGTAAAGGCAAATAAAGTAAATCATCAATAAAAGTACATCATTTTATAGAAAATTCTTTTAAAGCCTTTAGCTAGACGAAGAAAATTTATTTTATTTCAATTATAACGTTAACTTTAAAAGTTGTATCTTCGGGCGACTTGTCTTGTGCTTGAGTTGGAATAAGTTTTTAATAGATCTCTTTGTTTCTTTTGTATTTTACGTAATATTGTGAATTAAAAAGCAAGAGCTTTACGCTGTATCTATAAAAAAGCAAGAGCGTAAGATTATGAATAATTCTTCAAGGAAAATAAAGTTAAAGTACCAAGTAACACCTTTTTCGTTGAATTATGCCAAAATACTGACGTGACTTTTACGGTTTATGTTTATTAGATTTTATATATTACTAATACTATTTTATATAATACTGTTATAGTTATACTGTTTGACCTGTTGACATGTTTCTAACCGCACAGTACGTCACAAGCTATAATACCATCCACACCACCTGGATTCGTGGCACTTCACTATTGTGCGGTTTTGTAGGAACTTCCTTCCACGCCCTACAGAACTGTGGAATGGCCTACCTGCGACAGTGTTTCTAAGTCGATACGACATGGGAACCTTAAAAAGGGCTTCTATCTCCACCCTAAAGGCCGGAAGCGCACCTATGCTCTAGTGTTACACGGGGACGTGGGTGTCGGTGATCACTTACTATCAGGTGACCCGAAACCTCGTTTGCCTTGTGTTTTTCATAAAAAAATTTTTAAAGTTCTAAGTATAAAATGGTATTATCGGTATGTGTACGTTTGTTTGTTCAATGTGTGTACACATTAAAGTATGTAATATATTTCACCATCCAGAATACTTCAAAAACAGCTATTATGTACATGCCTCTACTAGGATATTTAAATTTTTTCTTTGATAATTTGCGTTTCAAGGTACTTTACATCTATCTCTTTTATGTTGTAAAACAGTCTTTTTTGGATAAATTTTTGTCGCTTATATTTTTTGTACGGAGCGCTTAACATTCTCCTTATTGCAAGAAACTTTGAGAGCACGACAGCCAGTGAAAGATTTTTTACTTTTTGACTATTTTCAAAACTTCAGGAGATGCTCAAAATGTGAATTTTCGTGTTATTCAAGTTATATTCAATATCCTTCAGAACTAAGTTATCGCTGTAACAATCCGATGCAAAAGTATATTACTACAGACTTGAAGTTACCAAAAAGTTGTGAGGGAGGCGAATCGAGATGAAACTCGAGTTACGAACATTTATTGATCAGAATACTAGCTATAAAGGAGTTCTGTTCAACTTTCCAGTTCCAAATGTCAGTTTTGTGGCGAAAGGTATGTAATGAATTTAATTACGTTCATTAAAGTCCCTAGGATCAATTTAATTAAAATAGCCAAGGAAAAGTTGAAATAGTTTTGGATATATTGATTTGAATCTTACAATAATACTAAGTATTCAATTGACTGTTATGCTAATTTTATTACAGCTTAAAGTCTGATAAATCTAAGTTTTTTTTTAAATAGTAACTCGAAGAAATATTTCAATTTTATTTCAATGGCTTCACACTTTGTCCCTCGTAAAGTAGGGACGCTAGAGGGAAACTGTCAATTCGGGGTAACTAGAACTTCGCACTGTATCTTGCCAGAGCTAGATAAATAACAATAATTTATTCACTCGAATTGGAATCCAGAGTACAATCGTCTTTATACAGTCAAGTGTCGTCTCACTTCCCCAGGATAGTCAATATTTTCAATAATTATTAAATAATTTAAGATATTGTGAAAAAAATAAAAAAAATAATAATATAAAAAAATATTTTTTATTAATTGATAAATAAAATAAATAAAAAATAAGTGTACTCAAACAGTATTTCAATATATAATGATTGTGAACTTGACTCTTCGTAACACAAATAGTAATAATACTTTCTGAAAATGCCCCCAACTTCAGCGTGGGTTCAAAATGCGCCAAATATTGCGACAAAATGACATAAACCTTCTACAGTGCTTGTTGGGAGAATAGAATTTTTACATAATTTTCAATTAGTTAAAAACACAAGGATTTTAAACGATTAATAACTACTTGACTTGACTTTTAAATGATTAATAACTTAGTAACTGAGGCCGTCGTGGCGCAGGGACACAAGGATGAGACTGTAAGGTGACGATTATGGATTCGATCCCCAATCGGGGGAATGAATTATTCTCCATTATTATTTTCATTTCTTCGAAGCACCAAGGTAAAACCCCGGCGTTAGGTTCCACCAATTAACACGCAATGTCTCGAACAATTCGGCAGAAAGTGTGAAACGGAGTGTCTTAATACTAGGTTCTCGTTGCCTATCCTGTTATGCACGTAATACAGCGTGAAGCAGAAACTGTATAGTTACCCAATACTATAGCTGTTTTTCTATGTTACCTACTACTAGTGTATAATATGTATATTAAAAAATAGGGTAAAATTATGTAAGTAGGTATACTTACATAATTTTACCCTATTTTTTCCGCCACAGATAAATAATCACACATAAAATATAACATATTTAAATCTTAATATAATGTTATATTCATAATTATTTTATTTTTTATATATTTCAAAGAAATTTTAAAACTGAAAATATCAGACGACTGTAATTAATTAAATTTAATAAGTACGTCTTGATGGTGTAAATTTTAATCTCCTTTATTAAAATTTTTGCCTTAATGGATATTGTGTTTCAACAGCATTAAGTATATAAATTATTATAATGAAATACGTGTACTGAAGTGTAATAAATTAGAAAGTAACTGACGCTGAAACTACTTAAATAAATTTATTAAGCAGCCCGTTTTAGATTTAACGAATTAATAATATATATATATATATATATTCATTGTTTTTATTTATTCAATTACATATATATTATGAATGTTATTATTCTGTTATATGACATAGCATTCTCTAGTATACTTTTATACATTATTTTGTATCGGAACAATGAGTGCCTATGCCTTATTCCTTCTTATTTTGTTCTATACTTCTTGATGCTAACAACATAAATAAGTTATAACAAGCGTATAAGAATTTCGACGTAGCTCGGTTCTCAAGAAGATGCGGATTCAAATCTCGCTACGTTCAATTTTTTATACGTTTTCTGAATGAGTAAAGAAAGAAAATATCAGAACATGAACTTAAACATACATAATAATATGATATATTTAAAAGTAAACAGACTATCCTCTCATCTACTCCTCGGTATTCAACGTTGACATGCCACACGACATGCCTTTTAAGCTATAATAATATATGAAACATGGTCTTAGCATTTAGAAGTAGAATATCTTAGGTCTAGGTAGCTCTTCGGAATGGAGACGAGCATTCCAGCCTGCACCTTGCTACATCTTAGCCGTATATTACTAAATGCCTACTGTCTACATTGCGCCGTTATCCAGTCTTGCAAGTGGGAATTCATCGCTAAAATATTTACTTAATTTCAAGTATTGACATAAAGTGTATATGAGTAAGTAGATATATATTATAAGTGATGTAATATACATATAATATATATTATATTATAGTATAGAATATGTATGTAAATTTAACGAATGATATCAAAACTTAACTATAATGTATTTTTTTCTTGAATAAAAAAATGAGTTTGACAATTTCGATTTATATTTAATTAATGTTATTATAAGCTTCACGCTGTATCTTGCACACAGCAGACACTAAAATCTCTCTGCCTACCCTAAGATAACTAGACCGAAAAACAATATCTAAAGCTGTATAAACATACCAACCAAAGCCACACTAACTTTTCTGGCGAAATGTAAAATCGTAACGAAACACCCAAATTGGCATACGTTTACGAGTAAAGATAAAAAATACAAGGTGTTACCACAATGAGAGCCATTTTAGTACAACCATTTATTAGAGACGGAGTGAAATTGTAAAAACTTTTCGCTACAATTTGTGTATAGGATGCGGGCGGCGCCCGCCCCGCCTCGTTCAGAACAAACACCTCAACTTCTTAAGTCGCGAAGTAATTTCGACATGTGCAGAGAAAATGTTTTTAACGACTTTAATAAGTGTCTATAGCTCTATAAGTTTAGTATAACTTAAAAAAAAAAAATTAAATTAGCTTCACGCTGTATCCCGCACACAGCAGGGTAGGCAGAGGGAACCTAGTGTTAAGACACTCCGTTCCCCACTTTCTGCCGAATTCTGGAGGCATTGCGTGTTCTCGTTCTTTCGTGTTCTCGTTCGCTCGACACCAGAGCGAAGAAATGGAAATATAAATTTAAGTAAATATTTCATCTCCTCGAGTGGGGATCGAACCCACAACCAGTCGGTTTTGCAGTCACACCTCGTGCCGCTGCACCACGACCGGCCTCAAGATTACCTTATTTAAAAATAATCGCGTGCGTGTTACTATATCGCTATGTTAATGTTTACATATACCTACCTACTAATTAAAAATAATTCTGAATATCAGAGGCTGATCTTAACATGACGAACCGTTTGTAATATTTAAAATATCTTAAATGTCTCTCCAGCAAACCGACGAAGTGTAAAATTCCTCCTCCTTATAGGTGGAGATCCCATCGTTTAAAACTGTAGGGATTAGATTTTCTAATGAAACTTATATTTAAGAATGAAACATGATAGTAGAATAGATTATACTAGGGTTGCCCAAAAAAATCCTGCCGCAATCACCTTTAATTAATGTTTTTCGTAACTCGTTTTTGGAGAAAATTGCACTCATATGTTTTTTATGTGAATCGCACATCATTTGAAAGAAAATCGCATAAGGAATTGGAAAAACAATGGTTGCCAGCTCTCAGTCTGCCGCAAGTCCAAGGTTGCCTGGTTTAAAGAGGTTACTTAATGTGAATATTTGCACTCATGTGTTTTTTTAAT
>JAATLQ010037403.1:0-13158 GCA_013421005.1 Heliconius erato x Heliconius himera
AGCTCTTTAGTAAAGTAGGTTTAGAAACAATTGCACATATTTTGGAGCTCTTTAAATAATCATCAATCATCAATCTTTCGTTTAAATATTTTTACATAAAAGAATAATAGGTGGACTACCTATTACGTTGTTTATGATTTTTACCATTTAAGTATTCTATTGTTTGTGTCGTTTGTTTAAGGAACGCAATTCAGTATATTAGATAAATAATTCAGTAGTTTAAGCGGGCGAAGCCGCGAGTGGGTCGCTAGCCTATATATATAAACGGACATGTACCTGACTGACTGAGGTAGGTCGCACAACCGTAACCGCTGTGCGTAGAAACGTGAAATTTGGACAAATGCTTATTTTCGAAATCTGGACATCCACTAAGAAGGGATTTTGAAAAATGTTAACAAGAAACAATGTGAAAAGTGTGGAATAACACTTATACAAAAATAAGTGAATGACTGTAAACGCGACTGGTTGTAGTTTCGATCCCTACTCGAGGAAAACAAATATTTATTTAAATTATATTATACAGGTGGAAGAGGCAGCGCTCCTTTTACGGAAACAGCATATAGGGCAAAATATTTTAAACCCATACCTAAAGAAATTAATCAAGATGCCTCAACAGTTTGGACGTAGGATTTATTTCACGATTTTTATCCATACCTGTATTTAGTGTGACGCGATTACGTATAGATCCCAATAACGTAAACACTTACCACGACAAAAATACTACTAAAGGTTAAACAACTTTGAACTTTATCGCCAATACCTACGACTTGATTTCGGAATAAGGCGTATGCGGCGGTGTTCTTTTTTGATAGGTTTATATGTGCGTGCGTCGTCCTTACAAATGACGTTTTATTTTAAAACGACCATTTTATTACTTATTTTGTTGGAAAAAATAACTTTTTCATTTTTGGGTATTAACTTTTTTCTGATTTATATTTGGCTTTTATAGAGTAGTTAAAAATGTGGTTTTATTTAATGTGGTGCTTACACTTCCATCCTGTATATTTTCATTTCTTCCCTTTGGTGAGCTACTCAATACGCAATGCCACCAGAATTTGGCGTAAAGTGGGGAATGGGGTGTCTTAACAATAGGTTCCCTTTGCCTACCCTACTTAGTGCGGGACAGCGTGAAGCTAATTTAATTTAAAACAAATTCCTAATCCCCCACCTTCAGGTGGAGTTTGTTTGGTAGTTTCACTACCCTATACATTGAAATATTAAACTTATTTTATATAAATAGATGTTTTGTTATTTTCATATAATCCTTATTATTATATATACTATAAAAATATGTATACTTATATGTACATTTATTGTTACTTATAAATTATATAATATAATGTATAGTAAGATTATGAAGTCGTGGCCGCCCTGAAGTTAGCTGCTGACGTAGATGGCTGCGTAGATTTTTAATTACTTTGATAAATTTTTTTTCGAGTAAACAATACATAGATTAGAAACATAACTTCAAGGTGGCCACAACTTGTTGACCGTACAATATTAGTAATAATACAAATAAATGTTGCAATCAATTTTTAAATAATATTAAAACGAAACGAAATAAAAAAAATATCAATTAAATATGTTTAATAATGACCGCATTAATGGAAACTGTGTCGCAGCCATTAACGCCCACCTCAATAGGACAAAATGTACATAAACACTAGTCTTATTTGGCATTTTTTTGGTTTTCGTTTAATAGCTTCGTGGCCGTCGTGGCGCAGGTGTAACTGTATCGCGAAGATTGTGAGTTCGATTTCCACTCGAGGAAGTAAATTGTTATTTATTAATATTTTCATTTCTTTGCTCTGACACTAAGGCAAAAATACGGCGATAAGTTCGGTCACTCAACACGCAATGCCTCGAAAAACTCGAACACAAAATGAGGAACGGAATGTCATAGCACTAGGTTCCCTCTGCCCGACTACATAGCCGGGATACAGGTGAAGCTGACTTGAATTTTATTTTTTTTTAGTTTCACGCATTTAAATGAAAGTATATTTGAGGGAATATAATAGAATAGGATTGTGTTATATTTGAAGTATGGAAGTTTTCGCATGAGGTCGCATACCTCAAAGGAAAGAAAAGGAAGATGTCCGCTAATGCACTTTTACCCGTTACAAAACTTATTTAAATTAGATCCGGATTATAGATATAACAACAGACAATAATAATAACAACATTATAATATAAGAGTTAAATACAATCGGCATTCTACTGAACAAATTCAATGAAATAAAACTAAATATTATTTTTTTGTGTAATTTAAAAAACTTAAAAATTATCTTATTTTTGTGAAATACCTGATTATAACATTATATAATATTTCACTATGTTTTTACATTTCACAGAATGCTCAACGAACAAGATTTAATGGTAGCTAGAGCACTAGCAGCAGAATCTCGGGAAAATTCGCCGGGAGGATCTCCAGGCCCTTTGAGAAAGAGTCCCTTAACAAAGATTGTTGACAAATTAAATACTTTCAGGTAAATATTTTTATCTTTTACATAAATATTTTCATGTAAAAATTTGTTGTTGTTAATATCTGCTGCTTCCAAAGGACTATTTTTTTAATATTCCAAGATCATTTATAGATCAAATGCAAAAAGGCAATTGTTGAGCATGTAAAAAATATCATTTTTTCTGCGTCTTCTGAAACAGACATACAGACAGTGTTTTTTACTCTTATACAGGTAATTAATTTTTTTTACGTTTGGTATTTCGTCAAAGACTTTGACGTATATGTTACAGTTACGTTAAGTCAAAAATGTCAGTTTTTAATTGTCATTTGTCAATTCAACTTGGGAAATTCTTTCTTGTTGTGATTTCTTACTCGGTTTTTTTTGCTGTAACTTTATTCTGTAATTGTAACAGAAAATGATAGTATTGTTTTTAATTGAAAATGTACTACTATTAGTTCTATAAATGTAATAGATGATTATGATATTTAAATGGCGGGTATCAATAAATAAGTGTTATGAAGATGGATAGAAGAAGTAGAAGTAAATCGAGACAACCGGCTACAAGCAAACTGACTGAGGAAGAAGAAGAACGGTAAGTTTACTTTTCTTGTTACCAACTACTAAATTATTTTTTTCTCAAAACTTTATTATTAATTAGGTTATGCTTACATCTTACAGGTTAACTTTTATAATTTTATTAACCTTCTTACTTATAATAATATCGGAATTTATAACTTGAAATGTTGATTTTAATAAATAAATTACGTGAGCGAGCTATAGAGAAGGTTGTACTTAAATTTCTTGGAAAATACTGCTTTGAAATGGGGTGTTCCAATAGAGATATAAAAGAAGAAGCTATAACAATGCTGCTGTACTTGCTACAGCATCATGGTCTGGAGAGGGATTGAAAAATTATCCATGTTGGATAGTGAGAGTAACTGGTCTCCAGCAGTCTCCTTCTGCGAATCTGTTATCACACTGAAGGATGCCACGGAGTGGGTGCGCGAGTCAAGCGCGAATACAGACCGTCGGCGTAGACCAGGGATTAGGAGAAGGCAGTATGCGCATCTCTTACTCCCCTTACCCTAGAGGAGCTACTGTCGGAGGGTCAGTGTGATCCTCCTACAAGTCATCGAGGCTCGGGTGCTCTAGGAGAAGTCCCAGGGCACCCTGAAAGTGACGGTGGCCCACAGTAGACGGGCCTTCCACTAAGTCATCGTAGTAGTAAGCGCAAGCGATCCTACGGTGTCTCATTTTGGTAGATAGGGTTTTGGATTAACCAGTGAGTCCCACAGTACCAATCATCCATGAGGAACTGGCATTCCGTATGAGCGGTCTGAGTAAATGCATTTCCCAGCAATAACAAAAAAAAAAAGTGGTTGCAAAATCATGAAATTCATTTGGTATAATTTATGGATTTTGCTAAAAGAAATTTATCATAAATCCTAGACACTTTGAAAATGACATTTTAGTATGATACACAACTTCAGTTATAATTTAAGTTTAATTTTATACATTTTTTATATGCTGATATAGTATATATAGAACTAATTTTTCTTGTAAGATATTTTAAGATGCACATCAAAAATTAAGTGGATGTAATGACCACCTTTAAGAAGATGAATTATCTTCTTTATTTAACATTTAAAAATATATTAAATAAATGTTCTGAGGATACAGCAGGAAGTACTGGTATAGAAGTGTTATATATAACTATCTCTTTCAAACCTGCCTTATCAAATGATCAATGTTGTTAATTTAAAAAAAAAAGTCAGTTGTGACATGTGGTACAAAGTATGACTGTAAATGTGACAAGTTGTAGGTTTAATCTGCGCTTCACTCTGATGTCCAGGCAAAGCATGGGGTTAAGTTTCGTAACACCACACGCAATGCCTATAGTGTATCACTATAAAAAACATTAGAACAAAAGATAAACACAAGAACTTACAATTTGTTACTGTTAGATAAAGCTAAGTGAATCTCAGTCACAATAGCTTGTTATGTGGTTGGCAAAACAAATCTTACAGTATTACTTAACACACAAGTCTTGTCTAAAAGTTAGTATTTTTTTTATCTTATAATTTTGAACATTAAAATTCGTTAAAAGTTAAAGTTTTTTTTTATTTTAATAAAACAATTTATTTAAATGTTATACATTATTTTAAAAAATATTCAGTGAATTTAGTAAGTTGATCAATTAGTACTTCATATCATAAAAAATCATATGTCAAAATTATAAAAAAAAATTGTATTCCTGATAAAAAATATTTAAAACAATTTTAACACCTCTTATGTCAATCACTTTTTAAAGTGTTCTTTTATTTTGTTTGCTAAAGTTTTCGCTTTAAAAAAATATGTTATTTATAGTCTTTATTAATTTACAAAAAAATAAATTAATTATACTCTTTGAAGACAGGTTTTTACAGCTAATGTGAACACAAAAACATTAATTATATAAAAATATTTTACTATTATTAGCTGTGGTCTGCCATTTTATAAGGGTACACAAATTGCTTTTTATTACATTTTCAACCCTTAAAAGAAAACAACATTCTAAATTCCAATTCTTTGCCTTTTAAAGTTTCGTCTGTAACATGAAATGCTATTTTTTCGAGAATTTTAAGCAACCTTCAAGTGCTTCCCTCCCTCTGTCTAACATGTAGGATTTCATTTTTATATCCAGTAGTTTAGACTAAGCTTCGCCTTTTCGACATTGAGCAATGAAAGAGTTTAATAATTGTATATAAATATAATATAGTTTTTCGCGGTATCCCGCGTGTAGCAGTTTAGGCAGGAGCAGCCTAGTGTTAAGACTCTCCTTTCCTCACTTTCCGCTAATTTCTGGAGGCATTGTGAGTTGAGTAGCGGAACTCAGCAAGGCGCTTTGCTTCGAAACCAGAGTGAAAAAATGAATTATTAAATATTTCATTCTCTGGAGTAAGAACGGAACCCACAAGCTGTCACGTTAACAGTTGCACGCTTGTGCCCCTGCGCCACGACTGGCCTCTACATTGTACATAATAATCATACAAATTAATTTCGAATCATTAATCAAATTTTTTTAATCTTTCATTTTATTATCAACTTTTACTAATTTAAAAATACTTATAGTATTGTATATCATAAAAATACTATAATAAAACTCAGATTTCGATAAAGAAACATATAGTTCACAGAGAGTTTTTGACATGAAAAAGAAGGGTCAAGAAACGTAACAGTTATAGGACAATGACTCTTGACCCAAAGACAGGCGAACTATGTGTTCTTTGAAATAAACGTGCGATAAAAACAAAATTTTGTCGGAATATATGTTACCATGAATGTAGTTGCATAAACTAAAGTCCGATATTTAAATTTATACAATTTTAATATCGGATTTTTTTTTCTAAACAAAACTTTAATTATAAAATAAATCGAAGCAGAAAACAGTGCGCCTGATACAATAGTGATACTATTTCATCTTTTACACGTTGAATATTTTTTAATCTACAAGATATCTCCTTTGACGTTTATGTAGAGAAATGAATCATAGCCTTCCTATGTGATAAGTAACCCTTCTGTCAATGTTTTCTGAGCGACGACTGAGTGACGTTAGGGTCATAGGGAACACGCGAATTTGGAGTCTAGTTTAGAAACTAAAAAAAAAAATATTGGGAGCCTCGTGTGTCCCCTTAAATGCGGAACCCTATATTATCGAGATCCACTTCATTCCCTTTAGAATTTTTCTGTACAGAAACGTTCCGCTTTGTCCAAAATGCCTTTTAAAAGACAGCTTACTACACGTTTAAATAATTAATTAGGTTAATGTTCGTTATGATATTATCTTTAATCTTACTTTCTTAATTCTGACTCATACAAATTTCGCTGAAACATATTTCGTTGTTATAAATTTTCTAAATAAGTAAACGCCAACACTTTCGCTAATCTTTAATCCGGGACAATAGTTTAATTGTAATTCGTTTTCAGTGAGTGGCTTTGCGTGTTCCAAACTTGTTCATTTATCACTTTCTTTTCGCTGCCATTTCGTGGGATGTATTTTATAAAATATCTTTACTTCTCTGAACATATGAAAATGTTTTTAACTATATCACATAAATGCATTATAATTATCATACTTATCAGTATTGACATTTTTTTTTCAAAATTTCATAATCTCATAATTTCATAATTATGTATTTAATAAAATTGTGTTATAAATGACAATATTTTAATTTTATGCTTACCAAATTAATTCTGCGAAACAGAAAAAAATGCTTATTAATATTAAACACTATTTAATACTTATTGAAATATATGAAAAAACATAAGGATAGGTAGTAATTTACAGATAATTATCAGTATTAAAAAGAATACTTAACTTTTGATTAAAATTTAATTTGTCCCATATCGCCTTGCACGCATTGCTGGCATGTCAGAGTCGGTCCGCCAGTCGACGGTACTCTCCAGGCGTGAGCTAACGTGTACGAGTCGCGACCTACGTTCCGCCGGTTTCCTCGCAATTTTCGATTTCCAACCTTGCAATATTTAACAATCTAGTCATATGGACTTCACATATTTTAAATTTCGTAATAACTTCGACTACACGCGAGGCCGTCTCTGAACATTTATATTCCAAAGTTTTATAGATTTATTACATTCTAAAAGATACAAAAAGTTTCTAAAAATATAAGTTAAAACGCTTAGACAGTTCAAAATTTGAAATTCGAAATCTTGTGTTTTAGTACGTTTATTTGTGATGTGTTAAAATTGTTGATATCAACAATGCTGGCGATAGATTCTTTGTGGAGTGGATCAGCGGAAGAACTGTCCACACTAAAGACCTGTAAGTCTCTTGAGAGAACTGAATGCAGATTCCGCCGTCGATCCTCGAAGAGTCTGATACCCCAGGCCTTGTTGCATGCTCTACCTGACACACAAGTTCGAGCCCACCGACAACGACGTTCTGGCACGTGGCCGTAAGTGTCAACATTAATTATTTAAACGATATTAGCTGGATGATAACCATATGTTTTTTTTTATTTTGGTATTGTCTTATGATGTTTGGAAAATAAAAATATTGACGAAACAAATGAAAAAACAAAGTTATTTGATATTGTTTAATTAAATATTTTTTGAGATTTCAATTTAAACTATAGTAACATTTATAAATAATGTCTAAAAAAGTCAGTATCTTTCTCTTTTATCATATCGTTTTATTTCCACATACTTAAACCAAACAATACAAACAAAAGTATAATTTTTATCTATATAAAACAAACTTTTATAATCTTCATAATTTAATAAAATGGCGAGTTACCGTGATTTAAATGATGGTGATTTACTTACTGGGGCAAACATAATTGGTTCTCAGTGTCAGGTGTGCCGGTTGTTGACCTTAATAATATCTGTGCAAGACACACCGCAGCGCTCGCACTTTCCGAAATTAGACTGCAACTATAGCATCGCTGGTCTTAATACAAAACAAATAAATAGAAATTGAAATTTATTGGTGATGCAGTACAATAAATTTACCTTTGAATGTTTCGATTTCAATTTACAAAGCAGATTTCTGTTGTTTATTATTTGATTCATGATCCACTATGACTAATTATAGTAATTTTAATTTGTAGGTTAGTTTTGAGAAAAGTCACAAAAATTAACTCTTGTTATCCTGTTTCCAAATTTAGTTTGTTTTTGTTTTAGTTGGTTCCGTCGGAATTGTAGCTGGGTGAGAAAAATTGAGTTGTTTAATCGTTTTTAAACTATACAATGCAATATTTGTTAACTTTTCTCCCAGAAAATTGATATTCTTTTAAATTTACGTACAACTAAATAAATAAACAAATTAAAATTTAATAAACGAGACATATTTTCTTTAATATTCATTTCAATTATTTCGTATTTAGTATTAGGTACATGTAACATTTGGTTATCAGTTATTGTGTATGTGGTTTATTAATCGTCTTTGACCTTTGCGGTTTTGTATACAAACAAATAAGATTGTTTTGTTATTTTAACTTATTGCAGTACATAAAAAAAATATCATTTTACAGTATTGTACATGTTTCTTGGAATTCCAGAGATATTATAAAACAAATGGATTAATATAAAAAGATACAACGAAATGCCGGATTCTACATTCAACAATAAAATAAACCGGACAAGCGCAAGTCGGACTCGCCCACCGAGGGTTCCGTTAAAATTTTGAGATCTCGAGCTTTTTCTGAGGTTCAAGCTCAGCTTAACCAGAGCTCTTTCATCTGATACCTCAATTGAACTAGCGGCTTTAATACCAAATTTTGCCCCCCTTTAAGACATATTATATTATTTTTCCTCAAATGTATAGTTTTCACCAAATGTATAGATTTTTTTCCTGAATAAGTACTACCTGTAGATGCTAGTTGCCAAATTTCATAATTGTAGGTCAACTGGAACTACCCAATTAATTTTGATTCCCTTTATAGCGTTGAAATACGTATGTATAATACTTTTTTTGCGATATAAACGGCCATATATTTTTATATGGTAAATGTAGAAATCCTTTTTTTAAAAAATCATGAGGCCATAGAGCTGAGTATATGTTTTAACTCGATATCTACAAACTTTCTTGAGATAAAAGCTACAGACAGACAGACAGACAGAAACGGACGAATAACAAAGTGATCTTATAAGGGTTCCTTTTTTTTCTAAAAAGTACGGAAACCTAAAAACAGAGTGTGTCCTTTTTAAGCCAGATTTGAACTATTTTTCTTATTCTTAACAATAATAAACACTTAACCATGTTCCTATTTATACTATACGGAAACGCATCAGCGTTTGCCTTCACCAAGTCTAAGGAACTATTCAAACCTATACCTACAATTATTCAAAAAATCAAGCAAAAACGTCAAGAATCCAACAAAAGTACATATTCATCATCATTAAAATTATATCCAAGTTAAATCAGCCAATTAGATAACACCATGCTTATCCACACTTGGTCACCTTTCTCTTATTCTTGTTCAACCGCAGTCGTTACCAGTTTTTGCTACTGACCGTATATTGGCACCTCATTTGCTATCTCTACATATTGCTAGATCTCGATTTCCACTCGACAGTGCTGGTTCGGCCTATTTAAATGTTAGCCGACCCCGATATGCCGCCATGCGTTAACTCCTTGACCTCAGCGCCGACGATTGTTTAGTGTGTACATAATAATATTAATAATTTTTGTACTTTTAATAAATTTGATAGTATTTCCATTGAATATCCTGTTTATAGGTAATACCTAAAAGAAATATTCAAAATATTTTTTTTTTTTCGTTTTATCATTTTACTGTGGACATTTGAAGTTATATGTAAATACGTCTCATACAAAAAGAATGTCAACATTTTTTTTATTTTAATATATAAAAAACAAGGCCAGTCGTGGCGCAGCGGCACGAAGTGTGACTGTAAAACCGACTGGTTGTTGATTCGATTCTCACTCGAGGAGATGAAATATTTACTTAAATGTATATTTCCATTTCTTCGCTCTGGTGTCGAGGCTAAGCGCGGCGTTGAGTTCTGCCACTCAACACGCAATGCCTTCAGAATTCGGCAGAAAGTGGGCAACGGAGTGTCTTAACACTAGGTTCCCTCTGCCTACCCTGCTGTGTGCGGGATACAGTGTGAAGCTGATTTATTTGATTTACTTTTTTAAAAAACAAGGCTATTGCGAAGGGTACGATTACGACCTTTTTCGATGTTGGTAATAACAATGAGTGATAAAATTTCTAACGTATATTCGCTAATCTATTCACGTAACATGTGACAACCGACAATAGTGATGTGAAACTAGATATTTTTAGTTTCTAGAAAATGGTAGTGATGCCATGATAACTATTAAATTTAACTGAAAAAGTGTTTTTTTAATATTTTATTATATATATTTTTTTATTTTCTAAATAAACTAAATAACAAGATTGTAACGACGCGCGGCGTAACCAATCCAATTCAAATAGATCAATTTGTTCAACATGGAAAAAAAAATCATGAAAAAAATATATATTTTACAGCACCTATGTACATACATCTCTGCAAATATTATTCACAAATGCCACACGACTTTTTAATATTTATATAAACAAAAAAATCTCTATATATAATAAGGATATAAAAAAATATAATAATATATATTTAAAAATAATATAAATATATATAATAGTTCTATCGATTTTTAATGTATGCACGTTTAGGCAATATACCTTATCCTTGAGCCAGTTGGTCGAACACATTAGACTTTAGTGTTTGTCATGACGTTGTTATGGTAACCTACATACTTAATGTACATATAATTGGTACATAGCTTAAAACTGCATTAAAACTCAATTTGTAATTAAAATAATGTTATCAAAATTTTGATAAGGTGAGGCCGTTGTGGTGCAGGTTTGATTGTCACTTGGGAGAATTAATTATTATTTATTAACATTTTTATTTCTTTGCCCTCATACCCAGGTTGTGTTCCGCTTCCGCCACTTAACACCTCAAAAAATCACCGGAAATTAAGGAACAGAGTGTGTTAACTCTAGGTTCCCTCTGTCTATCTTTCTTTATGAGGGATGCAGCGTGAAGCTGAAAAAAGATGTTAACATTACTTTGATAATAGCTGTGCATATAGCATTTCAAAGACAATGCCTATTTTAATTTATGTATTTCTTTAAAAAAATATAAATTAAAATAACAAAAATTTTAGAGCATTTTCCAAACAAAAATATTTTCAATAAATGTTCTGCGAAAATCTTCAACTTTTTATTAATATGGTTAAAATCTACAAGATCAAAATTAATAAATCAGAATTTGCTAACAAAAATGTTGTAAAATTACTTGTTAACAATCTATCAAATTAAATTTTAATTTTTGGAATATAAACTGTGAGTTTTAGTAAATAACTACTGTTAAAAGTACCATTGAAAATGTTCTGGATTTTGCGAGAGTAAAACATGTTTACCTCATTCATTTTGTGTCATATGCAATTTTGATAAAAAACCTGCTTCGAAAGTATATAAAATCATAATCTTATAATAATTATTTTTAAAACTTTTTAGTGTTATTTCACACTTAGGAAAGAAAAATACTTATTTTGAAAACGTATAAAAATTCGTTTTTAAATAAGTATTTATAATAATTACTCCTAAAATAAAAGCATATTTTTTTTACTTAAGGAAACACTTAATAGCACAACTAAATATATACTAAATATATCTTTACATTCTTCTTGTTACTAAGGTGCGAAACACAAACAATATAAAATTATAAATAAACAAGGCAACTAAGTATATGTTTTACAGGTAGTTAAATATTTAATATCACAATAATACCTACGTTTTTTTTTAATTATACCTTCCGTTCGTAACCAACAATAGGTATGTACGTATGTATATGTGTATGTATGTATGTATGTATGTATGTATGTATGTATGTATGTATGTATGTATGTATGTATGTATATATGTGACTATAGTACTTAATTTTAATAACATTATATTTGCACGTGCAGCCACACACGATAACAATGCATTATTGATTAACAAAGATTATTAATTTCCACTGGTCACGACACTATCACTAATATGGTAAAGCAACACTTTATCGTTATATTTATTATAAATATAAACATTAGTCTTGTATCAGTATAGATACTATATATACGGGGTTGACGTTTTATATCAGTTATTGAACCTTGTCTGTCTGTGCATGTGCATACATATGTGCATTGCATTTAAGTACTGAAGAATCTCATTTGTACCTATATATAATAAAATTGTAACTGATCGCTGTATGCAATATGTGCATGGATATTTGAGAAAATCTATTATTTTGGGACATTTAACAGTTTGTTAGAGCCAGACCAAAACAAAGTTTTTTTTTTTCAATTATTTGTTTGATTGTTTGTGCGCTTGTGCACACTAATCCCAGTAACTGCATAACCGATTTAAATACAATTAACACTAACATATTTTGGCAAACTTCTCTTAAAATATAGTCTTTGTATTATTTTTTTAGTTCATAAATAAAAAAGTTTAATTACTTTCAATTATATAGTTCGGCCGAAGTCGCATAAATTGTCTCAAAAAAAGAAAACTAAACAGAAAACAGTATAGTACCGTTAATATTGTTCTGCATAATCTTTACTTGTCTGTTAAGTTTCACATTTTTTTTATTGAAAATTGAAGTACCTATCTGAAATATAAAGTTAACTTATCTAGAAATCTCTAGCATTAAAATCTTTCACGCTGTCATTTTGTTGATAACGAATGATAGTTACTTAGATCAAACTATAGATAAGTAATAAACCAGCAGTCATTCCTTTTATTCTCTTCTCAGTAAACACACATTTTCTTCATTTCTATTTATACAATATATTTATATATTTTTACATATTCGTATATATTTTGTTATTGAAACAAAATGACACCAGGGAGAGTGTAAGTATTTTTTAATATGGCCGTTTTTTCACGTCACCACCATAAATTTTGTTAAATATTTTTTAAAAATTTGTGATGTCGTCTTTTTAATATATGCTAAACATTAGAGGATATTGTTAACAACAACTGATACCGTGTGTTAATTTGCATTTATTATGACAACTAGAGACTTAAACGCACCTTCGCTCGCTTAAAGTTATTAGCTAAAGGATAATATATTATTTAAATTAATAGTATTCTATGTGTTTTATAATACCTCTAAAAATATCTAT
>JAATLQ010037403.1:13258-53706 GCA_013421005.1 Heliconius erato x Heliconius himera
CGTAGAAACGTGAAATTTGGGCAGATGTTTATTTTCATATTCTGGACATCCACTAAGAAGGGATTTTGAAAAATTTTAACGCTAAAGGGATGAAATAGGGGTTGAAAGTTTGTATGGAAAAAAAAAATAATCTGTACCGATTTTTATAAAATTTGAAATTCAGACTCTTAAAAATATTTCATTGAACGCGTGTTTCATGGTTTTTAAGAATTCACCCCCTAAGGATTTAAATAAGGGGTTGAAAGTTTATATGGAAAAATCTTTAAATTGCCACCGATTTTTATAAAAATTTAAATTCAGACTGTTAATAATATTTTATTGAACACGTGTTTCGTGGTTATTTTAGAATTCACTCCTAATAAGCGGGCGAAGCCGCGCGCGCCCTCTAGTATTGTATAAAGATTCATGTTATTCGGTTCAGTAGTTTTGACTTGAAAGCGTAACTAACAAACATATATTCTCATTTATAATATGATATTAGGCTGTTTTAAATCCTAACGATTTTGGAATCTTCCAATACTCAAGACATTAAAACAAAGCAATTAAAAAAAATAACCAATTTTCATTGTGTTTTTGCAATCACCAACCACAGTCCAAAAAAAGTTTGCAACATCCGTGAGAAACAAGTATGTAATGATTATTGTGTTGTCATTGGTTTGATAAAAAACGCCGCACGATATTCGCATTAATAATACAAGGAGTTATTAGCTTCACGCTTAACTTAGCTTAGCTTCACCTAGTGTTGAGACACTCCGTTCCCCACTTTCTGCCGAATTCTGGAGGCATTGCGTGCGAGTGGCAGAACTCAACGCCGCGCTTAGCCTCGACACTAGAGCGATGAAATGGAAATAAAAATTTAAGTAAATATTTCATCAAAGAATTATTACATACGCAAATAACTAATTATTATTATGTATTAAAATATGTATCACTTAATATAGATGGTTTTGTGTAAGAATTTTAACAGGGCCAAATGTATATATGTATTTTAAATTCTTATATAAATATATTTTGATTTAATTTAATATTTTTTATAGCTTCGCACTGTATCCCATACATAACAGGGTAGGCGGGATAGGGGAACCTGGGAACCTAGTGTTAAGATACTCCGTTCCCATTAAGCCATTTCCATTTCTCACTAAAGTACTTTATATAAATCAATATGAGTTCTGCCACTCAACACGCAATGCCTCCAATTCGGCAGAAAGTGGGACACGGAGTGTTTTAACACTAGGTTCACTCTGCCTACCCTGCTGTGTGCGGGATACATCGTGAAGCTGATTTCATTTTGATTTCAATACTCAAGTTGTATTCTTATCGTACACCTTACTCGATCGATCCATAATTGCTTTGTTTGAAGTCTCAATTACTGCCTAGGAAAATTAACCTTGGTGCTTTCTTGGCTAGTAGGTGCTTTCCTTTTTTTATACTGTCTTAAGTATTTTAAATCTTTTTTTTTTGTTAAATATTTTTAATAGTTCAATGTTTTGAGGCAAAGTGCGGCGTTCAATTCTGCCACTCAACTACCCTGCTGTGTGCGGGATACAGCGTGAAGCTGATTTCATTTTGATTTTAATATTCTGATTATGATGATTCAAGTGTGCCAATTGAACAAAAACACAACGCTGCTTTTTTTTATGTTTCAGATTGTAGTATACTAATAAATAAAAAAATGGAAAGATGTTAGTGTATAGCTTAATTTTGTTATAATTTTTATATTTACATAAAAAAATATATTTAGGAATAATATTCAGGCCCAATATACATTTGCATCGACTTTTAGTTCGTCCCGATGCGTTCGTTCGATCGTCCAGGGCTTAACAACCAATCTATAAATAATAAAAATAATTGTTATTATTGACAAATTTTATAAAATATATAAAAAAAATTACAAAATCATTTAATATTTAATTGCATTCCTGTGCAGAGTTTCACTTACACAGGAATGATAACGTAGCACTTACTAAAATTGAAGATGTACTAATATACATTACACTAACCTTTAATAATTTTTGTGTCTTTTTTATTTGTATTAAGAACGTATGGCTTAGTGGTCAGAGCGCCTGGTCGGTTTCCAGGAGGCGCGGATTCGAGTCCCGCTACCTTCAAATTTTTATACGTATTCTAAATAAGTATTTGTATTAAGTTATTTAATAATTAATATTTCCGCCGTTTTTTTTTCTATTGAATATTAGAGATGTTTATTTATTTATCAACAAGTGGATGTTAAATATATCTTATATTTAATAGAAAAAAACTTTCAAGCAACAAATTAACAGATAGGAACTCATAAATTGGTTAGATGGTCGAGACACCTAGAAACACCTAAACGATAAAATGATAAGCCATACACACTTGCATCTTATCGATTAATAAGTGCTAGTGTTGTGCCGATTGATGTAGAATCGTCACTTCTTTAATATTCATAAATTTTATTTAATGTATTTATATACTAATTGATTTTGGCAAGTATTTTTTACAATAGTTGAATTAATACTGAGCTTAGAAGCGTACGGACTAATTTATAAGATACGTTGTTAATTTCTTTATTGCGTAATTCTTACTTGTCCTTAGAAAATTATAATAATCACATGTAAGTTCTGTTATTAAATATAGTTCTGAATGAAATCTTATTGTTTATCACCTTGAGCCTGCTTCCTGAAACTAATTCGGAACCATTTTACTAAGGTTTAGGTACTATTTTACTAGCGCCTTTTCCGGTTTTTATTCCAATTAGCGGCTTTAATACCAAATTTTGCCGCTCCTTTTTTTTAGTATTTAACTTTTAGTATTTAACCACAAATCTATAGTTTTCAGATTTATTCTTGAATAAATACAACATGTAGTTGCTAAGTGAAAAATTTCATAATTCTTGACCAACCGGGAGTACCCTATGAATTTTGATTCCCTTTATAGTGTCGAAATGCGCGTTTTTTGAAATACAAACTAGCCATTTTTTTTTTAACTAAATGTAGAATACAATTTTTTCAAGAAATAAAGGGACCGTAGATCTGAGTAGGTATATGGTTTGAATTTCAACTCGATATCTCCAAGCGTTTCTGAGATAAACACAGGCTCGTGACAGACGGACAGACGGACGGACGTACAACATAGTGATCTTATAAAGGTTCCTTTTTTCTTTAAAAGGTACTGAACCCTAATAATAATAAAATGGGTAATCTCGCTTTCAAAATTTTAAATTCTCAATTAGAAATAGTTATTATTTATTTCTTTTGCTGCACAAAAAATAACTCAGGTCAGTTTAGTCTCTGTCAAAAGGCTCAAATTACATACGTGACACCAGCGAATGCACTTGCTTCTTTCTGTATTTAATTTTGAAAGACCAAACATTTCTTTTTAACATTTTGTATCATATCCAGAATACTCTAAATATTGAGCTTATGAAAGCTACGGAAAAAAATGTACTGTATAATATCTAAATAGATGCTAAACAATACTTAATGACGTCGAATCTTTTAAATTTTACTTTTAAAATAGTCTATGACGGTCAGGTGTTCGTGACTTGCTTATTTTTATAATAGTAAAGTGTAAAATAATATAAACACATCGAATTTTAAATTTCAATTTAGAAAGCAATATCGAATATATTAAGATAGTAAAAAGCAAGCTATTCTTTTACTACAATAGAATTGCAACAATGCTATATAATGATTGATCGAGTATTTACTAACTATCATTTAGATTCAACGAATAAAAATATATGATATTTTGGTTTGTATAACATGTATTATTACATACAAATACATATTCCTTCTGTAAGAAATAAAATTGGTATTAGTTACTTAACATTTTTGTGATCTATGTACAAGATATATTAAAAATTTCCATTACTAAAAATATATTTTATTAGTATTGGAAGATTTTTAATCTGTACACGAACCTGTACCTTTGCAAACTTAGCTATCAAGGTCGCGAGTGTCATTTGTATATATCGTGTGGAGTGTTGACTGTGTCTGTGGAGGGCCTAGTGAGACCACGATGCGCACGCGCCGCTCGGCTGGCCAGTCGCGTCTTTCCTGTCCTCTCGTGTAACTATTGTCCGACATCACATATTTGATTTAAATTAACTTAAAAAAAATGTTAATAAAACACATTTTCTATTCCTTCTCCTGTATTTATAGTTGAATCTTTTTTTTTGGCGTTTAATTCAACCTTCTTGGAAGTGATGTGAAGAAACCGATGGATTGTATAAAAACTACGCGATATGGACTGTTTTGCAATGCTAAACAAAGTGTAGTTGTTGGTGTACATAGTCGACATCGAAGTAAGGCTTTAAGGTTATTTTAAGTTATAATGTTGCGAAGGCAGTTCTCTCATGAGTCTGGAAAAGAAGAACTGATCCGTGCCCAGGATGAATATTTTGACAGGAGGTTTGTTGTTAATATTTTACTTAAATAATATTGTATTTGTAATTGCTTTGTCTATTTTGATTAAATGTAACTTTGAATAAAATCTTCGCCATGATTACTATTATTTAGTATCAGCAAGCATTCTAGTTTCTTTACCTATCCATAAAAACGTTAAAGTTGTTCTCGAGTGGCTTGAATCTTCTACATTATACGTATATTTTTTATTTATTTCAAATATATAGCGTTTAATGTTCGTTACGTTTAAACAAGATGCTTCGCCTTTGTGATACCAAAAATCTTAAATATCTTTGTTTTTCATTTTTTTCTTAATATTTTCTAGAAAAGTCTTGGTATATTTACTATTAACTAAGAATTTAAAATTATTGCAAATTTCATTATACAGTCCAATAGTATGAAGTATATATTGAAAAGTAGGTACAAAACTATTATTAGATATATTTTAAATTTGTTACGACATTCGAACTTAATTAGCAACTTTCACTATTTATACCGCCTTTCCCTATCTGGTTTTAAGCTGTAACTTTTTTTTAGCATCACGCTGTATTCCGCACTAAACGGGGCTAGCAAAGGGAATCTGGGAACCTAGCGTTAAGACACTCTGTCCCCCTTTTTCGCCATATCCTGGAGGCATTGCATGTTAAGTGACGGAACTCAACTCTCACCCACGCTTTACCTCGACATCTATGCGAAAAAATAAAAATATAAAATATTTTATTTTTTCGAGTGAAAATCGAATCCCCAATCCGTCGCGTTTAGTCATATGTTGCGCTACGACTGGCCTCAGCTATAACTTTGTTTTATAAATTAAAATAATACAAATATATATAATATTTTTGGTACTGATATTTAACCGCTGTGTAAGTATAATATTATAAAGTTACATAATCAGTACAATATCAAAGAGCTCTAACCATTTTTATTATATTTAAAATTAAATATAGTTTACTTATTTTTAATATGATTAACAATGTCAAAATTGCTAAATAGTACCCATTTCCATTCACTGCTTAAATAGAAATCTAAATTCAAAATAACATTAAACTCTTTTCTTTTTCCTCGTTGATCTCAATGGGGATTATCAATTTTGATAAAAAAGATTCCGCATATGAAGTATTTATAACTACATTTTTATATGTATAGCAGATTAAAATCGTCTATATCACGAGGTTCTCTTTGTTACACGCTAGATATAGAAATTTCGTGAAGATTATGATGACTATGTGAACAAATAAATAAAATAAATAAATCAGCTTCACGCTGTATTACATAGTGTTCAGATACTCCGTTCCCCACTGGAGATGACGCGTGTTGAGTGGCGGAACTGAATGCCGCGCTTTCAACACCAGAGCGAAGAAATGGAAATATAAATTTAAATAAATATTTCATCTCCTCGAGTGGGGATCGAACCCATATCCAGTCGATTTTACAGTCACACTTTGTGCCCCTGCGGCACGACTGGCCTCAAACTTAGTGAATAATTTATAAAATTATTAAAATTATCACATTATTACATACCTTTATAATACATCAATAATATTTTTACTATTACAACTACAATGCTGTGGTTTTTTTTTTAATTTGCCAATTTGAATGACTAATAATGACTAACTAGTATGGTAATTAATGTAAGACATTAAGAACGTAATAACACAAAAAAATGCTAAAATACAGTATACTGTAGTATTTTAAGTTAAAAAGTTTTAAAATAAAATATCCTTATAAGTTTATTAACTTAACAAAGGGTCCTTGATTTTTAAAAGGGTAATTAGACACTTCTCTTTTAGTTCCACATCGATTAGTTTTCCTTGAACTAGTGATAGTTTCAAGGTTAATTTAGTTTTATTTATTTGACTATTTTTTTTCCAAATTTTAAATCGGTCAAGGTTCTGACATTCATCTTGAGTGTCCGTTGTATTTTAATCTGAACATTATCTGCTCAACTCTACTATAATGTACTACGTGATTTTATTAAACACCTGCCTTAAAGTTATAGGTGAGATATCTCCATATTCCTATATAAAAAAAATATCTTAAATATTTAGTTATTTTTTAATAATTGTTCGTATTTCCTTATGTAAGTAAAAAAAGAAATAATTTTAACTTATTTAAAAATTGCATAGCGATATCGGAAATAATGTCGTGTTCACGTGAACAAATTAATTAATTAATTTTAATGTGATTCTATCATGTTAATTGTGTTAAAGGAATTTTAAGTAATTATTGGGTATTAAAAAGTTACTTGGCTCTATGTGTACCTACTTCCCACCTTCGTCAATTAAAAATATTTTATAAGCAAATCTATTTTTTTTTATATTCTCTATGATTTGTAGGATAGTAAGTCTTCAGCGATGTTTCTTAATTGTATTTAATTATAAAATCACAATATTTATATTTTATATGTATTTATTCTTATTATGTATATTATTATACAATTATATTAGTGCATAAACTGTTCAATTGAAAAAAAATAAATTAAATTTTAATGAAGTCAAGTGAGGCGGAGCCAAAGTTCATCGGTTCCTTACTCGCTTGGTCGTTGGACGTGTACAGTGCTTGCCTTCCAAGTGTTTATTTGTATATAGTGTACTGTTAAATTGTGTTATGTCCAAATAAAATGGGTCTTGGTAAGATTTTTTTTAAGCAAATAGTGATATTTCAATTCTATCTAATCTTAAGATCGAAGTGAGAATCGTCGTCAAACATATATCCAGATAGGTAGATATTGGGTACATTTTACAGAACGTGACTTGACAAAATTTACTTAAGTACTAGGAAAATAAACACAATTACTATTATTTATATATTTTAAACTTTACGTAATATTATGCTAATATTATATATTATATTATTGAAGTATAATATATAATATTATATGTAGTTAGTGGTGGCACAGAAGCGTAAAGTGTGACTGTAAAATCGACTGGTTGTGGGTCCGATCCCCATTCGAATATTTATTTACATTTATGTTTTAATTTCTTCGCTCTGGTTTCGAGGCGAAGGACGGCGGTGAGTTTCGCCACTCAGCACGCAATGCCTCCAGAATTTGGCGGAAAGTGGGGAACAACAGTGTATCTTTACATAAGGTTCCCTTTGCTTACACTGCTGTGTGCGGGATACAGCGTGAAGCTGATTTTTTTATTATAAATTATTTGCATATTTTAATACATATTTTATAACTATCAGTTTTATACACAGCTATAAACTTATGTACCTACGTAATGTAACCAATAAAATATTGTTTTAAAACATAAATTATAAATCATAAATGTTACTTTGTCACAGGAGAACGAGATCTCTGAATGCACCATCTCCAATCCAACAGTTCGGACCATGTGGCAGAATAATGAAGAACTCAGCGATGGTCATGTAAGTTATAGAAGTTATTTAAATAATAACAGTGTATTACTAAGAGGCCAGTCATGGGGTCGACAGGTTGAGGGCTTGATCTCCTCGCTCGAGGATCTCGAGGAAATAATTTTTTTTATATTGTCATTTCTTCGCTCTGGTGTAGAGGCAAAGCGCAGCGTTGAGTACCACCACTCAACACGCAATGCCGCGATAATTCGGCGGGAACCAGGAAGCGGTGTCCCCTACCACTAGCTAGCACTAGCTAACTAACACTCTGATACATGCTGGATACAGCGTGAAACGAAAAAAAAAATACTTTGCACTTTAAATTTATATACTATATTTTGTTGATATTTATTGAAAAAAAAACTCTAGGAAGAGTATTTTTTTTTGTAAAATTGAATAAGGTTTAAAAAAGCGAGTGACCTAAAATATAGAATGTATTGTCCCAACATGTATGTACTGTATATGAGGCTTTGATGGCTGCACTAGAATAGAACATCACAATACACTTTTTAAGTCGACCTCATTTCAAAGCTGCTGGTCCATTTCCAGCACAGTGTATTATATGATAAATGTGTTCAAAATAACATTATATTTTAAAAATATTTCATGATATCCCTGAATTTTTACAAAATAATAAAAACTTAGCAATTACAAATAAAATTTGATGTATGAGATTATTTTACCTATTAGCCCAAACAATGGTCAGTAGTTCATTTCAGTTATTTTTCATTGACTGTCATTTGAAATTATGTGTTTAGATCTTTAAAATGTGGAAGCCAATTTAGTTATTGAGAAAAACAAATATATTACAAAAACATCGTTAATATTTATGAGTTTATCGACCGATGTCCGTTTATACCTAGATATTTTCCAATTCTATTAAATATCAACCATGGCCATATACGCACTCGAGTAGTAAAGTTATAGATAATGTTAACCATACAACAATAAATTTGAATCTTTACTAATATTATAAAGGTGAAGAGTTTGTTTGGTTGAACGCGCTAATCTCAGGAAATACTGGTTCGGCTTGAAAAAATATTTTTATATTTGACCCATTTGTCAATAAAGTCTAAAACCAGCTTCATGCTGTATCCCGCACACAGCAGGGTAGGCAGAAGGTACCTAGTGTTAAGACACTCCGTTCCCCACTTTCCGCTGATTTCTGGAGGCATTGCCTGTCGAGGGGCAGAACTCAACGCCGCGCTTTACCTCGACACCATAGCGCAGAATTGGAAATGTCAATTTAAGTAAATATTTCATCTCCTCGAGTGGGGATCGAACCCACAACCAGTCGGTTTTACAGTCACAGTTTGTGCCACACCGCCACTACTGTATTTAAAAATATATTATACCATTTTCAGGCAAATCCAGGACCCGGCGTCACAGAGGCTCACTTGGTACAAGCCTCCGCTAACGGTGCTCGTCATAAAAAAGGTGCACGACGCTACTATCCTGGCGCCCTTCGTTCAACTTGTCCATTGGCTTGTCCATGTAAGTTATAAATAAATATATAAACCTATTAATAAACTACCCTTCCTCTTGCTATTATTATTTATACTAGCGACCCGCTCGCGGCTTCGCCCGCTTAAACTACCTACTGAATTATTTACTTAATAGACTGAAACACATTCGTATTTCGTAATTAACGATTCTTAAGATTTCTGATTTGAAAATTATTAAAACCTTAAGTAGCATTTTGTATTTCCCATAAGAAAATTCAGTTGAATATTTGAAAAAAGAAAAATAAATATATATATATATATATATATATATATATATATAATCTAAAATCGTAAGACATCGGTGTCTGCACATTAAAGATATATTAGAAAAATTGTTATTACGGGTCGGTTTGTCTATTTGTCTATGTTTTTGTTCACTCTAATCTCAGAAACGGCCTAAGCGATTTATGTCCACTTTTGTATTTTAGCAAACTTCCCGTAACATTTAGTATTTGTTTTATTTCAATTAGTTCATAAATAAAAAAATTAAAACCACATTCACTCTGTATCTCGCATATAGCAGGGCAGGCAGAAAGAACTTAAGACTAATTTCCGCTGAATTCTAGAGGCATTGTATGTTGAGTGTCAGAACTCAACGCCGCGCTTAGCCTCGACACGAGAGCGAAGAAATGGAAATGTAAATTTAAGTAAATATTTCATCTCCTCGAGTGGGGATCGAACCTACAACCAGTCGTTTTTACAGTCACACTTCGTGCCGCTGCACCACCACTGGCCTCAATTTTTTTTTAATTCGTATACCTTTAAAAAAAACTACCAATATTCTTATAGATAATAAATATTTTTTTTAATTTAAAAAATAATTCGTTTTTCATCAGCTATTTATCATATTGGCGACACTAGTAACAACGGCATTGAGTTCCGCCGAATTTGGCGGTATGTAGGGAACAGAGTACCTTAACAGTAGGTTCCCTCCGCCTATTGATGAAGCTGAAAAAATAAATATGGCAAAAAAATAATTAAAATGATGACAATAACAATAGATTATTATTTTAGCTGATAAATTTTGGCCGATGAAACGTTATCGTGACATAGTTATTATTACGTGTGTACTTAATAATATAATCTCTTCAATAATAAGGAAGTTTACCTATTAAATAATATATAAATACGATACGACAACTAAAATAATGTATAAACAAGAATATTTTTGCTTGTTTTAACTTTATATAATACCAGCAGCCCATACGCGGCTTCGCCCGCTTAAACCAAAATATTCACATAAAATTTAGTCTATGTGTTATTTTGATGTATGAGCTATATTGCTCTAAAGTTTGATCTAAATCCGTTCAGTAGTTTTTGCGTCAAAGTGGAACAAACATCCATCCTCACAAACTTTCACATTAATAATATTAGTAGGATTTATATTATATCGTATAACCTAATAAAACAAACTTTGGAAAGCCTTATGTTGGAATGCGTATTGCAAAATTCCGGTTTTCATTTAAACTGGCATAACGAACGATATTAAGGTGTGTCGAGGACTATATGAATTTAACCAATGTCCTCGTGCCCACGCTGGGAGTGCCTCGCGTGCTATTTCTTATTACTTCCAATATTAATTTGTTTGTGGCCAGTCGTGGCGCAGCGGCACGAGGTGTGAATGTAAAACCGACTGGTTGTGGGTTCGATCCCCACTCGAGGAGATGAAATATTTACTTAAATTTATATTTCCATTTCTTCGCTCTGGCGTCGAGGCAAAGCGCAGCGTTGAGTTCTGCCACTCAACACGCAATGCCTCCAGAATTCAGCAGAAAGTGGTGAACATTCCTCTGCCTACTCTACTGTGTGCGGGATACAGCGTGAAGCTGATTTGATTTATATTTTTTTAATTTGTTTGCCGTTACGTTTAATTTGTCGTATATTGTTGGCCTCGTATCCCGCACACAGCAGGGTAGGCAGAGGGAACCTAGTGTTAAGACACTCCGTTCACCACTTTCTGCCGAATTCTGGAGGCATTGCGTGTTGAGTGGCAGAACTCAACGCCGCGCTTAAATTCGACACCAGAGCGAAGAAATGGAAATATAAATTTAAGTAAATATTTCATCTCCTCGAGTGAGGATCAAACCCACAACCAGTCGGTCATACAGTCACACCTCGTGCCGCTGCGCCACGACTGGCCTCAGCTATTTCTAATTAGTTTCTAACTAATGCTGATTAATATCATTATAAATTATATTATTGTTATTTTGTCATGAATTATTATAATAATAATTATTATTATTTGCTGTTATCTTTCAAATAGTGAAAGTTCATTATTACTTTCTCTTTTCTTAATATGTTACCATTTAAAAAGCCAATATCCTAAAATTTGTAAACACAGACAAAACGACACAAAAAAACCAATGCTTTGTTTTTAAAGGAAGTCACTTAAATATTTATTTATATAAAAAATTTATTTTTGTATTTTTTTGTTTAAGTGTTTGTATTAATTTTTATTTCAATCTGTAATCAACATTCAACCACCGCCAAACTCGTGGAATAAAAATCACTTAATTACCATTCTAAAACTATTGTATTCAATGGCGATTGTATTAATAATGGCATGTTATATTAATAAGACATTTCTGGAACGTTCCACACTGCATAATTTATACATTACCGATAATTAAATATTTTTTCCAAATAGATAAATGATACTATAATTTTTTAAATTTTTTTTTTGCTTATCTAATGGCTTCTTGTATTTAAATGATCATATTATTACCATTTATATTATTAAATTAATATATTATTATTTTAATATTATAATGGTGTTTTAAAATATTGTAGATTAAATCAAAACAAAAAAAAAATGTTTTTTTTGGTAATTTTATATGACTAAACATTGAATATTTTATAAAAGAAATTGTTTTTTTTTACAATTCCATTAAAACTTTGGCTTAATTAAATAAGAAATAATTTAACAACATTTTAAAATAACCATGATTACAGTCTCCAGTTACTTTTAAAAACTAGATAATTGGTTCATTTCCATTTATGGCCAATTAATAGATATAAAATGTATCTTTTTTTTTTAAATAATATAAAATTTCTTTATAAATTTAGTTCAGTTTTAGAATTCAAAATACAAATACAATTTTCCTGGAGCTAAAACGTTAAGTCATCCTGATTACTTCCTAACAATTTCAATATAAAAACACAATCCAATATAAAAATCCAATTCTAATTCAATAAAAATCTAATTCCATATAAAATAAAAAATACCATTAAATTACATAAAATAAAAAAATACCATTTTCAATAAAAATCCAATTCCATATAGAAACAAATAAAGCTAAAACGTTAAGTCATCCTGATTACTTCTTAACAATTTCCATATAAAACCATGTATTTAGTTTGAATTATTAATCCACAATCTTGATTACTTGCAATTTTGAGAATTTGAAGCGTCATTAATTATTTAATTTTATTATTAATCAAGCATAAGCCCTAACATAGTAAATTTACTTTGTGTTGGTATTTCAATATTAATATTTTTTTTTACTAAGTCTTTTGCCAAAGGACATCTATACAAGTGTGAAGTTTAAAATTGTCTATATTTATAAAAAAAATATTATGAATCGTAATTTTCTGGCAGGAAAGTTCCAATGAAAAACATTATAATATGCATTTATATTTTAAAAAAATATTATAGTATAAATTAGCAGCGTCACGTTGTATCCCGTACATAACGGGATAGGCAGAGGGAACTTGGGAACCTAGTATTAAGACAGTCCATACATCATTAGGACACTACCGTTCCCCACTTCCTCCTGAATTCATGGGGCATTGCATGCTGAGTGGCGCCCTTTGCCATGTTGCATGAGCGACGAAATGAAAATATTAAATATAATTCTTTCCCCCGAGTGGGATCGAACCCACAACCATCATGTATACAGTCGCACGCTTGTCTCCGTGCAATGATGACCTCAAATAAGTAAATAATGTCATGATTATACTGACTTTGTAGATTGCACTGATAGATTCAAGAGAGTATTTAGAATATAATGGTTCTACCTAAGTTAAAATATATTTCCTAATAGAAAAAACCTTGCAATTTGCAAGTGTTTGTCTGACCTTGTATCAAATTATTAAATCGTAATTTTAATATATTAAATCTAGTGTACAGACACTCCGTTTTCCAGTAATCCGCCTATTTTATTCCATATTATAAATTTAGTATATTTAACTTTTCTCAGAGGCCAGTCGTGGCGCAGCGGCACGAAGTGTGACTATAAGACCGACTGGTTGTGGGTTCGATCCCTACTCGAGGAGATGCAATATTTACTTAAATTTAAATTTCCTTTCTTCGCTCTGGTGTCGAGGCTAAGCGCGGCGTTGAGTTCTGCCACTCAACACACAATGCCTCCAGAATTCGGCAGAAAGTGGGGAACGGAGTGTCTTAACACTAGGTTCCCTCTGCCTACCCTGCTGTGTGCGGGATACAGCGTGAAGCTGATTTATTATTATTATTTATTTTTCAAGGACAAAAGCATGGTGGTGTTCGTCGAGGCGGCCGTGCTAGACGACACTCTGCTCAAAGAGTACGGCGACTTCACGTCGGTGAGGGAGAGACTGATGACGTTCCGCGCGGGCACCGACGACCTCACCGACAAGATAGACTTTATTATCTGTCTCGGCGGTGATGGCACGCTGTTACACGCTAGCTCGCTGTTTCAGGTGAATTTTTAGTATTAGGTAGTAATGGGCCAGTCTGTAAACGCTACAGGTTGTGGGTTCGATTCCCATTCGAGGAAATTAATTTTATTAATATTTTTTTTAATATGAACAAATTTCTATAATTAATATTTATATATTGTGTTAAATAAATTATGTCAAATACCATAGAAGAAATAATTTATAAAACTGTTTTTTATAATAGTTTTAAGTGTGAGAACAATTGTTAAACGTATGATAAATCAAAAAAATGTAGAGAAACACAATATTTTATTTTTAAAGTGTTATTCCACACTTAAAAAAGAAGAATACTTATTTATAAAAACGTATAATAATTTGATCGTAGCGGGACTCCAACCCGCGCCTCCTGGAAACCGATCAGAAACACAATGATTACATAGATTTAGTTGAGATGCAAAAGTTACATCGAAACTATTAACGTGATGATAAATATGGTGATCAATATAGCCACTTCATAAATGGACTGTCCAATATAAAAAGAATTTGTTAAGAAAGATTTTTTAATATCTAACAAAAAGCATTTCTCTTTTCTAAATGTGTAATAATATTTTAAAAGTGATAAAAACAAAAAAAAAACTATTTAAACCAATAGTCCCTAAGGTTAGGTTTGTTCAACAAAAACAAACACTTCAGATATAAGCTTAGATTAGAAATTAAAAATTATGATTTTATATTTTCTAGCAATCGGTGCCTCCTGTAATGGCATTTCATTTGGGCTCGCTGGGTTTCCTCACGCCCTTCGAGTTCAATAACTTTCAGGACCAAGTTATGAATGTTTTGGAAGGTAAGCTATGTAGATAATTCTATTTAGCTTATATAAATAAAAAAAAAAACAAACAAACTTAAACAAAAAAAATAGAAGTATACAGTTTAATAACTATATAGTGAACATAATTAAAGAACTACTAACAAATTTATGAAACCAGTCGTGGTTCAGTGGCACAAGTGTGTGACTGTAAACAACCGGTTGTGGGTTCGAGCCCCACTCGAGGAAATGAGACATTTTTTTTAAATTTATATTTTCATTTCTTCGTTCTGGTGTCGAAGCAAAGCGCGGCGTAGAGTTCTGCCACTCAATACGAAGTTCCTCCAGAAAACGGCGAGAAGTGGAGAAGTGTGTGTGTCTTAACACTAGGTTCCCTCTGCCTACCTTGTTGCGTGCGGGATACAGCGTGAAGCTGATATATTTATTTTTTTTACTAACAAATTTATTGATACTAACTAAAATGTTAACGTCTAACGACTCTAAAATGTTGGTGCCAATCTGAGTGGTTTTTTTATAAAATTAATTTTATTTTGCATTTTCTTAATGTATTTAAGTTTCGTATTAATGCTATTGCCTGAACAATGTGTGCTGGGAGTCATGATATAATATTTGTCCGCATATTAACTTTAATTCTTCACCAGAAATGTTATCAGTATTCGAATCGCAGCTTTGTTTTTTGGACTACATTTATATATATATGGACTAAACATTCCTTGGCTTTACTCCGTAAAAAATATTATTTTCTGCTGTATCCCCAGCTAGGTAAGAAGGAGGAAGCTATTGTTAAGACAATCTATTATCTCAGGATTGCCTAAACTTTACGTGTCCCTGTTGTGTAGCGAAAATCAACGCCATGTTCTATTTTGTTACCAAAGCGAGGAAATGAAAATAACTCATTACCCCGAGTGGGAATCGAACTCACAACCGCCGCGTTAACAATAAAGACGCCTCGACAGCCCACTAAATTCTTTGATTTTTCTCTAATTACAGGGCATGCAGCTCTTACACTAAGGTCACGCTTACAATGTGTGGTGCTCAGAAAAACAAGTGAAGATGGCAAAGACAAGAAAAAAACTACAACAATATTAGTGCTCAACGAAGTAGTCGTCGATAGAGGGCCTTCGCCATATTTGTCTAATATTGATCTATTTTTAGATGGAAAACATATTACCTCTGTTCAGGGTGACGGTGAGTCCTTTAGATTTTAAACTCTTTATTAAGTTTGGTTGCGTTTTTTTTGAATATGTACAGATTTCATATAAATATATGAAATCTATATGTGCTTTGGAATAGCATATATATGAAAAATATATATGCTATTCCAAAACTCTATATATATCAGAATAACACACGGGCTATTATTTGGCTGTAATATAACATAAGTTGAAGTTATTGGGCTAGTATTTATACAGACTACAATTGCAGGTCTGATCGTGTCGACGCCGACGGGCAGCACGGCGTACGCGGTGGCGGCGGGCGCCAGCATGATCCACCCGTCGGTGCCCGCCATCATGGTCACGCCCATCTGCCCGCACTCCTTGTCCTTCCGCCCCATCGTGGTGCCGGCCGGTGTCGAACTCAAGGTTAGTTTCACTTTTGTTTTCATATATCTTTCTTATTAAAGTATTATATTATAAATTTTATTTTATGAAAAAAAACCATTGTTTCCAAAAAAAGCTTTAATTGAAATTAACTGAATGGAATTGAAGAACCACTTAAACTATTAAAGAATTTCAGTTTATCCGAAACATCAACAACAATGAGAACTATAATATATTGTTATTGAAGTGCATAATGACACAAATCATTTAATAATTTGATTTTCTATTTTGTTTTTTTTATAATTACTCTTTTTAGAAAAGAATCCAGTTTATCGATTTACATAATATATACTTAAACGTTAAGTTTCATACCAACAACAATCTCACACGTTAATCTTCATTTCTATTTAAATTCCTGATGTTGAGTTCCGGTACTCAACACGCAATGCCTCCAAAAAAATTCACGGGAAAGTGGGGAACGCAGTGTTTAATGCTAGGTCCTCTCTACCTACAGTGCAAGATACAGCGTGAAGCTAATTTAATTTAATTTCTATTAAAAAATAATTATTTACTAAAATAACTTTATAAAATATACAATATTTTAGATCGCCCTATCCCCCGAAGCGCGAAACGCTATGTGGGTATCGTTCGACGGCCGTAACCGCCAAGCGTTGCAACATGGAGATAGGTACCACAGATTAAAAAAAATATCAAACTAATACGCTTGGCTACTCGCATTCCAGCATGTGTACTCTATTATATTTATATAGACTGTGTCACTTGCCTTTTGTAAATAATAAATTTAGTTTGTTAAATATATTATAACATAGTGTTGATGTAGCAAATGTATGTAGTAAATCTCATAGTTTAGTGTATTTAAAAAAAATATTTAGTTTTGGTAGCACTAGGGAGCCTTTCATAAATTCCGTCATACTTTAAGAGGGAAAGGGTCTATGAAGTATGACATATTGTGGCAAAGGGTACATAGTATAAGGACACATAATATACGAACATAATTGATTTCTAGGTGTATTCTACTTCGTAATGATCTTTCCTTTTTTTTATCTTAAATTTTTATTCCTGGGAGTTTGGTCAAGTATTGACTATGCCACTCCCGTAAAAACATTATACACATTGACTTGCAATTTAAAATCAAACAGAAAATATTATCTATTAATTTTTGCTAACTGTAATGCATCAGCAGAAAGAGGGTCTGCTAATACACTGTTACAAGTCCCTAATAATCTGTAGGGGTAAAATTGAAAAATATGTGACGTCACAATAGGTAGAGGGGGAATCCCAAAAATGTCATAAAGACACCAACGACGGGAGAGGGATTTCCCGCCGGTGACGCTATCAAGACCATCCTAAGTCAACAGCAATAAAGCCAATTCGAAAAAAAATAAAGGAGGGGTCTAAAAATCTTGAAATCCGTATGACTAAGCTTATCTAATCCTCGGTTCACAAGATTATGTGTCTAGGTCCAGGTCCAATCCATGATTTTAAAAACTTTTGACATTTAAATGTCAAAGAAACGTCAACTTGACTATCGTCAGAACATTTTTTTTAGTGTAAAAGCTTGTTTCAGATAAAACTAAGTGTAGAAACTCGTAACTTGGCCAGCATATCATTCGACGGCCGATCCCAAATGATACTCAGGCCAGGCGATAGGTAACCTATATTTATATTTGGGTTTTAAAAAAAACATTGATCAAGGCCATTTACGTTTTAAGAAAGAAAGGCCTTGTGGCTTGTTTGCTCTGTATATGTAATTGTAAGGATTATCTGTGGAATTAAGTGTTGTACCTCATGGTCATGGTTGAAATTAATTCATTACTGCTTTTTATTTATATGGTCTGCATGTAGCTTTGCTTTGTATGCTTTGCTTTTATTTATAATAGTTGTAATATAAATTTACATATTGGAATATATATTACTCAACTTAGAGATTAAATTAATTAGTAATAAAGTACAATAATTTTATTATTTCGTAAGACCATCGTGGCGCAGTGCAACAGCATCCAAGGCCCGTATTTATAAATCGCTCTCAAGTCTGAGGTTGATCTCAAGATACTGTTTTTATTCATAGATATTTAATTTATAAATGAAAACAGCATTTCAAGATCTCGATGATCGCACGACGATCTCAGACTTGAAAGCAGGAAAAATAAATACTGGGCTAAGGATACAAGCTATGGTTGTGGATTCGATCGCCATTCTTAGAAATGACATATTTTCATTTTCCCATTCTGACATAATTTTTCTCTCCCTGATACATGCAGGATACGATGAAAGCTTAAAAAAAATATAATAAAAAATATAATAATATGTAAAATCTATATTTTCTTAGTAACAAAATTATATTTTAAGATATATATATGCAGTTTGTATAAAATATAATACCTTTTTTTAGTCTATACGTCACAACATCAGTATACCCCGTGCCTTCGATCTGCGCGCAGGACCAGATCTCGGACTGGTTTGATTCCTTAGCGGAGTGTCTACATTGGAACGTACGCAAGAAGCAAAAACAAATAGACACCCTGAGTGACATGACCCACTCGTCTAGCGAGGCCTTAGAAGAGCTGGACGCGAACCACCACGATGACAGACCGACTGACACGTGACAGATGCGGCTTCAATCATAGATAACCTATTTATATGTGAAAGTCAAAATGACAACTCGTTGACAGAATACAAATTACTTAATTTTAATTAGATCTATTTTAATATATGTACATTCTTGAGGCATACACATACAGCTCAAATTATATATCGTTAATAATTTTTGTTGGCAAAGTCAAAATGACAACTTGTTACAGGATACAGAAAACTAAATTAACTGGATATATTTCAATATGTGTTTTTCTATTGTATGACACGATCTCTCCTGTGCCGTTCAATATCTTTCGAAGTAATTAGCGTTGTTATTATTTAGAATGTCTTAATCAAAGAACTGAACTGTCAAAGTCAAAATGACAACTCGTTAAAAGAATACAGATAATAACAAAAGATTCTTCTGATTAACTAGTTAAATTTTATAAAGATTTATACAAATAGAAAAAAAATATTAGGAGCAAAATAGTGAATCGAGATATTATTACACTCACTGTAATAATATTCATTTGGAAGCTGCATATTTATATACTTTTAAGTTAGACGACAAAATAATTGCTATTCAGTCTCTTGAGAGATTGCGAAAGTATAATAAAAGTTATATAAAAGTATATCTAAGTAATGTTATATATTATGTATGTAGGAAAATTTCATACATCATATATGTATTTGAAAATTTATAATTTATTTTATAAGATGTTAATTAAACTAATTTCAATTTTGTTATTGTGATAATGTATTTGGAGGGTGCTTTATTTTCACGTGACACAAACTTAATATTTTGCTTTAATTTTTTTTTTTACTATTTTCTTCACAAAAGAAAATTTTGTCTGCTATTGGAATTGTTATATTAGTTGAAACTAATACCCAATTACGGTTATTAGTTTTTTACAACAGTTGCTTTATTGTGCTTCGTTTACGGCATTTTTCACGGTAACCATATATATATATTTGCCTTATTTAATATCAATAGTCTAATATTACTACTACTACTACTACAATTTATATCATGTATAAGAATTAATGAAATAAAAAATCCAATATACGATTGTTTTATGGATAATTGTAATATTGGAAATGTTAATAGAAATATTAACATTGCCAAAATTGTTAATATATATAAAAAAATTTCATTCTGTTTCCCTTCAATTAGTTTCAACTTAATATTATTATATAATTTACTAAAATAAAATATATATATTTTTAACTCTATTCTATTAATTTGTATAACAAATCTTTTTTTTGTAAACAACTAGGCTTTGGGTCCAACATTCTTTATATACACTGCCTTTGAAACCCAAAAGATGAAGGATTTGTATTTACTTTATCAATTTGACTAATTTTTATTTCTTTCAATATAATTTTGTACATTAAAATAGATATATTTGAATTTGTGCAATAAATGTGTTTATATAAAAATAGAAAATAGAAAAAAAAACAATCTATACATTCCCATGGACAATAAATTGAAATGTTATGTCTTTTTGGGTAAGTGTCTATAAAGAAGATATTTATAGTATTTTAAATATAATTTTACCAATATTACGTAAATTGTTAGTTTTTTTTAAATTTACATATTGCTTTCTGCGGAGTATGGAGAGAACTTAGTTTTACTTAGATTTTTTAATTTTTTTCACTAATTCGAAAATATTACAGGCTAAGTTGAGGTGTTTAGCGTCTTTTCATTTAACATTCAAAATAAAAATAAGTCTGAATTCAACAATTATCTTAAAAAAAAAGAAAGTATAATGCAACAATACAATTCTAGATCAGTTCAAAACAACCACTTATCTAATAACTTATATGATAAAGGTGCTATCAGAAACAAAATAGTGCCAATTTGAATATGCATCTAGCACAAACTAGATTTAATGATAGCTTACAATGTGATAGCGATATTTTTATTTCAATTTATAGGAAGTGGTCGCTAGATTTTTATTTAAAAAATGTTGATTCGAGGCTATCACAACCATTGTTAGTTGGTTGTTACCAAAATTTTAAATTAAAGCCTAATATATATGAAATGTAGTTTTTATATCTTTAAATACGTAATTGGTTTTTATTAAGTATTTTGCTTGGAAATAAGCATAAAGAATCTAACTGTGGTTCTATTTTTGTGTGGTTAGTTTAGTTTGAAGTGTAAGACAAGTGATAACTAAGCGTTTTAATATTGTATAATTATACAGATTTGACCTTTTATAGACTTTTATTGAATTTTACCTATAAACAAACTGTGGAACATTAGTTACTGTCCTTTTTTATGAATATGTAACTGAATTACTATTAAAGGAAAAACTAAATTACTTATTCATTATACTTTAATCATTTCATTCATTTATATTTTTAGGTAAAAAAAAACTATCAAATATTTTTTTGTCAAAATACCTTCTTTTTATTATAGTTAATGCTTTTTCTTCATACTGTATCCCGAATTTAACAGTGTAGGCAGAGGGAACCTAGTGTTAAGACACTCTGTTCTTGGCCAGCGCTATCTGAGCACACTCAGGAGCGAAAATGAAGATGCTGAGGTGGATGTGCGGCGTTACGTCTAGTCTATAGGTCAATAGGCGGTCTAATCGCATACGCAATACATCCATTCGAGATAGTCTTGGGGTTGAGATGGTATGGCCATGTTGCATGCCGGACTAGAAACTATGTCAGACAGAATTGCCTTGCTATATCTGTCCCTGGAGTAGGAAGCTCAAGACACCCAAGGAAAACATAAAAAAAATTGCAGCTTTACCTGTATGTAGCTATGTGCTATTGATGAAATTTCGACTCCAAAATTCTGTTAAATGTATGTTAATAAGTATGTATGTTTGTTCACTAATTTCTTGGAAACTAAATATAATATCAAGATGGTCATTTTCGATGTAAATAAGATCAAATATTTAAATATCAATATTATATCATTTAACAGTCAAAGGTTCATCGGCTCAGTAGTTTTGGATAATGGTATCTGTGGTATATTTCTGAAAGGGATTTATATATGTATATTAGCTATGTTCACTCATTTATATAATAAAGTCGGCTTAATTATTTATCAATAATCTAATTAGGTTCGCTTCTTTTGTTTTACGAAGATATAAATAACAATTTACAATAATAAAAGAAAATACGAATATCCAAAAATATTATTTATACCAGTTTACTTTCTCTTTTGTAATACTATTTTTAATTCCATAGAATTCAAATGATGCATTTACTAATTTTAATTTTTAACATCACTTTTTCTTTTTATGGAGTGTGTATAAATTAATTATAATCCATAATGACGTTTTTGTTCTAAGAATCGATACGAAAGTAATGTAATGCATACAAATTCGTCTAAAGCTGCCTCTCTATTCTTTCGAAACGTAGTAAGGTAGAGCGAGATACGACTATGTTAGAATCGATGTAACTGACATAACTATTTTATAATATAATCTATTAAAATCAGTTGTGCTGCAAATTTGTTACTATCTATCAGCTTCACTCTGTATCCCACACACAGCAGGGTAGGCAGAGGAAACCTAGTGTTAAGACACTGTGTTCCCCACTTTCTGCCGAATTCTGGAGGCATTGCGTGTTGAGTGGCAGAACTCAACGCCGCGCTTATCCTCGATACCAGAGCGAAGATGTGGAAATATAAATTCAAGTAAATATTTCATCTCCTCGACTGGAGATCGAACCCACAACCAGTCGATTTTACAGTCACACCTCGTGCCGCTGCGCTACGACTGGCCTCAAATTTGTTACTGCTTTTTATAAATGTGTTACTGCTTACTGCCATGAAAGTGCGAATAACGAATATTTAACATAAATATTCGTTATGCTTATCCCCGAAAGTAGTTATGCGATTATTCGACTCGTAAACAGTTTCTGAAACCGATTACTTTAAATAACGCCCATGTCTATTAATGTCAATGTCATGCAACTGACAGCTACTTTAAAATAACCTCTTAAAATAAATAAAACCGTATCTTATAACTACTTCATTTCATTAACAATGTCTAAAATATCAAATATTATTAATTTTATAAGTAAACGAAATATTTCTTTATCAGCACCTCGAGAATCTAAAAGAAATTTTCGAAAATTTGTTATTGCTAATAAGAGAGGTTCACGGATTCACAAAACGCAACAAATGGGACCCAAACCTGAGTTAGAAGTGGATAGGCGAGGTGTTCGTGATGTTGGTTACAATTTAAATGGACGCTTCGTTAAAGTACCAGAAATGATACCTGAACTCATCGTGCCTGACCTAACAGATTGTAAATTAAAGCCATACGTTTCCTACAAAGCAGAAGATGTTATTCAAAGTGAATTTACTTCGCAACAATTATTTGATGCTATATACGGTAAAAAGATAGTGACAGATTATAAGACAGGTAAACTAGATGAAAATGGTGATCCTCTTGAACCTTCAGAAGAAGAAAAATTGTTACCAGAAGAAGCTGTCAAAAGAGCCAAACAAACAGGCTCTGATATTTTTTAAGTGGTTCAAGTTTTAAATTATAATAATGTATAGATATTTAGTGTATAATAGTAATAAAGAATTAATTATAGCATTTGTTGGAATTTTATTGGTAATTCTATTCTTTTACAGGTTGAATTTTATAAAGACGAAAAGTAATTAATTACATTAACATAAAAGAAAATATTCGGTACTACAATAATGACTTGTTATTATATACAACACATTTTGGTATGAAAAAAAGTGGAATGTTATATCGGTACTCCCATGTAAGTTGTAAACATGCAATAAAGTGTTATTATTATTATTAGTGTAAATATCAATATAGTAAAGGAATAAAAGCTTATATCTAAGAAGTTTATATATTTCATAGATATAAAATGGGTGTGGACAGGTATCTTGCTGCTAGTAACAGAAATAAAATCTAAATGTGACAGAAAATACTAACAGCAATACAGGAAGACCTCAGTTGACTTTTTAAAACAATTTTAACTATGCTGGAGGAACTAGAATAAGGAGAAACAGGTGTCACACATGAGATGAGTGTATAATGGAGACTAGCATTTGGTGCTCCTTTCTATCTGACAACTGTGCTATGATAAAATATGAAGCTAGAGTTACATGGTTTTATACAACTGATGTTTTTCTCAGAGGTATATATTAATTTCAGACTTATTTGTATGTTTTTTCCCTCGACTTTGCAAGATATGAAAGATGCAAAGTCAATACATATTAAAATAATAGTAGAAATTTGTGGTAAATATCAGTTTTATGATGTGTTTTAGTTTCATGTTTCTTCTTGCATATTTATGTATTCCAAATACTACTAGAAGATAATAAAGATTAGAAAGAAATTCAAATTCAAAATATTCTTTATTCAAATAGACCCTTATAAGAACTTTTGAATCATCGAATGAATATATAAACAAAAAAATTGAAAAAGAAAAAGCTACCACTGGTTCGGAAGGCAGTTCTGCTGAGAAGAGCCGGCAAGAAACTCAACAGTTGCTCTTTTCAAAGTCAATGGTATAACTTAATTATTACATTAACTGGCAGCTATCCTGCATCACATTCAATAGACATTAATTCCATACATGTTTATCTTCTAAATATTCTTAAACAGTATAATAAGCTTTACTTGTTAGTATTTTTTTAAAGCTACTTTAAATTGTGATAGTGGCAAACTTAGGATACACTGCGGAAGTTTATTATATAAACTTATACTCAGATCCATATAAGATTTATTAATTATTTTTGGAGCCGAAAACTTGGCGTAACAAGTTTATCTTTATTTCTTGTTCCTATCGTATATATACCTCTATTTTTTAAATTCAAATTTACTTTAAATTTATTAAATACAAGGTAAAAATGATAAATGCTGTGTGACACAAATGACCCCAGATCTCATTATCAGTAAGTAATATCCATCTCGATGTAACAACTTGCTATTCAAACTACACTTATCGGTTCGCGCGGTAGTAGCTCGTGGCGCGTGCGCATAGACTCGTTTTTATTTTTATATACCTACATAGATATAATGGGCGGCAATTACTCCGCTATGGACCCGATGGATGTGCCTGTACCCGATCTAAAGAAACTATTCGAAAGAGATGGGTATTTGAAACCTTATGAGAGGGAAATTCGGCGACGGTGAGTCCAACTAATCTTATAAAGTTATAAAATCAGTTTTCCTTCACCATTTTTTAGAATAAATAGCTTATTCTTTCGTTGGAAATAATTTGTTAGGTTAAGTTTTCTGTTTACTACGTTAGTCGATCAAGCGCTGCAGCGCTTTAGCTACGACGCATTTGCCGGCTGCAAATTGAATGTTGATGATGATTAATAAATAATTGTTAGAAAATCATATTCAGTAAATTTCTAAATAAATTTCTTTTTTACAAAATATAATATTTAAATAAATAATAATTGTTGGCAATAGGTATTTTTTTAAATGTTTAATATAAAACTTTATTAGTATCGTATCAAGCGCTTTTTAACCACTTGAATGTCATATCCAATGTCAAACCAAAGGTCGTATATACTGGGGTTAAAGTTATTTGAATCAAAACAAATGTTAGGAAACTTTTAGTTCAGGAGTTAAAACACCACAAAACAACAAAAATAAATTAAATGATTTCGATCACAGATTAATTTTAAAAATACATCATATTAAACATTGTTTTGGTACTAAAGAAGTAATAAATACATGTATAGTATTTACATTTACATGAGATATAGGTAAATAAATACCTGTATAGCATTTAACCATCGCGTAGTTGCATGATAATTGATAATAATCTAGTACCTATCTAAACATGTATGTGACATACTAGCAATAAAGATTATTTTTTTATTAATAGTAAGTATTTGTTATAATAAATTATATAAGAAATACAAAAAATACACAAGGCACACGTTTGTGGGTTCGATTTCCGCTCAAGGAAATGAATTCTTTAATATTCTCATTTCTTTTCTCTGGAGTTGAGACAAAACTGCGACATTCCAGAATTCGATGAAAAGTGTAGTGTCTCTAGGCTCCCTCTGCCTACTTTGCTATACATGCGGAATAAAACGTGAAGCTGAAAAAAAAGAAATTTTTTCCTATTTGATAGATGATATTTCAAGTTCACTAGTCATTAGTTTTATTGAGATTTATTAGACAAAAAGAAAATTTACTTGATAAAAATATTTTGATTGACGCATAATTACAAGCGTGTGATTGTAAAGGGAACCGTTGTAGGTTTGATTCCACAATCACTCTAGGACAGGGGTTCCTACCCTTTCTTGATCCAGGACCACTTTTATATCATTCTTGGCAGCAAGAACCACTATGCACGTAGGTGTAATAAAAATTGACTGTGACAATCCAACAAAAACTTCGCATCACCATCCCTAGTCATAAAATTTAAATCCTTCGCGGACCATATTTAGGCTTCTGTGGACAATGGTGGTCCGCGGACCACTGGTTGGAAACCAGTGCTCTAGGGAATGAAATATTTAATATTTTCTTTACTTCTCTTCTCTTCTTCTACCACTCAACACACAATGCCTTAAGAATTCGCCGGAAAGTGAGGAATAGAGACAATTCTATTCCTCACTTTCCGCCAGAACTGGGATGTGGGATGAGGGGAAATGGGAACGGAGTGCAGGAGACTATAACTATAGATTCCTAAGTTCTCTCTGCCTTACCTGCTAAAAACATTAAACCTGGTCCACACGAATTAGATTACTATAAAATAAAAGTAGTTTTTGAAGTATTTGCCTCCATAAATTAAGAACTGAACTGAAATATTTGCCTCATTACTATTGTTTAATTTTTTGTTTTATAATTTTTTTAACTTAATCGTCCACATAACCATAAACGACATATAATAAATTTTATGTATTTATAATTTGCGTTTCTAGTTATGGCTGTTTTAAAGATTTATGGGACAAAATTCAATCATGGGAGGGCGGTGTGGAGGCCTTTACGACAGGATACCGCTATTTTGGACCTCAATTTGGTGCTGATGGCTCAGTAGTGTGGCGCGAGTGGGCTCCTGGAGCGCATTCAATCCATTTACAAGGAGATTTCAGTAAGATATTTTTAATACAATATTTGTTCAGTTAAGTTTTGAACAAAATCAAATGCAATCCGTAAATATTTGAATTACAATTTATTAAGTGCATAACAAAATTTGTTGATTATTTACATATGATTATTTATATAACCATATTTAAATAATGAACCAATTTTCCCTTAATAATATTAAATAAATATTCGTATAATACCTACAAGCGGGCGAAGCCGCACATTTTACTTATGAAATTGGCGGTTCATATATAACGTAAGTAACATAAGTTTAACTTGCATAGTTGGTAAATGACCGAATCTAAAATATTAAAGTTAGATTATTGCTTATTGCACTACAGCCATTTACACTTTTATCGGCGTCAACGTTTAGCGATTTTATAGTGTATCACAAATTAAACATAATATTTCCAGATGGCTGGAATCCCAAGAGTCATCCATTTCGGAAGCTGGAGTTCGGGAAATGGGAGCTACATATTCCTGAGAATCCAGATGGTTCTTCTCCCATTAAGCACGGAAGTCGCGTCCAGTTGATCGTGAACGACCATCTGTATAGAGTATCGCCGTGGGCTAGCTATGTGAAACCATTTGAAGGCTTTACATATCAACAATTCATTTATAATCCAGAACAGGTTAGTAAGTTGTTAAAAAATGTTTAAAAATAAATTATTTACTTACAATGATACAAATACGTATAAGGTAAACTTATTTTATGAAAATTGTTATGAAAGACAATTAAACAGAGCTTAAATATTATCGGAACTAAGATTATTTTTGAATTCCTTTCATTTCATCAACATCAACATTGCCTTATTCGTTTTTTATATTAATATACTTAGTTGGAAAAACAGCTAATATATTGTATAAATCTTTTTTGTTATTTTTTTTTTAACAATTAATTATATATTGCAATTTTCTTTATATCTAATAATAAATTATTATTTTTCACAGCCTTACCAATTTAAGCATAAAAAAGTGAGCAGACCCGCGTCTTTACGTATATATGAATGTCACGTGGGCATCGCGACCAACGAGGGAAGGGTTGGCACTTATTTGGAGTTCAAAGACAATGTGCTACCTAGGATTAAAGATTTAGGTATGTTGATTAAAATTATATTAAAAATGAGATGCTCGTTATTTGTTTTTATTTTAAAATATTATTGAGATTTTTGGAAGCATAAACAAAAAAAAGAGAAGTTTTATTCCGCATAGGAGGGTAGGCAGAAGAAATCTACTATTAAGACAGTATGTACCCCATTTTCCGCTGAATATTTTGAGACATTGTGTATTGAGTGCCTGATATCCAAGGGCTACAGGTTCAATTCCCTGTACCTATAAATTGTTATAACATAGCATATTTTTCTATTTTCAGGCTACAATGCAATACAATTGATGGCTATTATGGAACACGCTTACTACGCTTCCTTTGGATATCAAGTTACTAGTTTCTTTGCGGCTAGCAGGTATTACTCGATATAAATTCTTTACTAACGCTATTAATACGGTATTTGTTTTATAACTAAGCATGTTCCAAAAAAAAAATGTTTTTTTAATTATAAGTGTTGTTCAGCCGTCTATGTTTATTTAGGTTATTTTTTTCTTAGATTAATTCGTTCCTGAGTAAACGGAGTGTTTTGAGTGACACGACCTGTCGATCGTACTATAATTCAGTACTATTTATAATGTTATTTCTTCCAGCCGTTACGGAACACCCTGCGAGCTGAAACAGCTAATCGACAGAGCTCACGAGTTGGGAATATACGTGTTGCTGGATGTGGTCCACTCCCACGCTTCTAAGAACACATTGGATGGGCTAAACGAATTCGATGGTACTAACGCTTGCTACTTCCATGACGGTGCTAGAGGTACTCATACACTGTGGGACAGCAGACTGTTTAATTATTCAGAGTAAGGCACTAACTATATCTATATGAATTTATATGTACAATATGTATTCATAGAAGTTATATTAATTTAAATTTTATCTATAAATCTGTACTAATATGATAAAACTGAAGGGTTCGTTTGGCTGAACGCACTAATCTCAGAAACTACTGGTTCAATATATTATTTCAATGTAATGATTAATGAGATGAATGAAATCTGGAGTCCGAGTTACCTCGAGTACTTATAATGTCTTATTCCCACATCTTATTTCTACTTAATCAACCCGTTCAATGAAACATATCTTATTTGCAGTATGTAATGTATTTATAATTATAAATGTTTGAAACTAAATTCTTATAACAAATATTATGCATATTATAAGATAATTCAAACTCATAAGCCTTTTTTTTTTCATTTTAGAGTTGAGGTCCTAAGATTTTTACTATCCAATCTAAGATGGTATCAAGAAGAATACCAATTTGATGGTTTCAGGTAAAATGTTATTAAAAAATATAATTATTATATATAATTAATATAATTTAATCTAAATATTTTTTTGTCATAATCGGTTATAGATTTGATACCTACTGAGTAAAAATTTATTAAATTCATTTCCTCACTGTGATAGCAAGACAAAATGCAGCGTTGAGCTCCGCCACTCAAAACGCAATATCCCAAAAATTGCGCGGTGCTTAGGATGCATAGTGTGTTAACACTAGGTCCCCTTTATTTACCCAACTATATGGGGACACAGCAGTAAAGCGTTTTAATTAAAAAAAAAATAGATTATTTTGTAATTAATAATAGTCATAATATTAAATATTATAGGTTCGACGGTGTAACGTCCATGTTGTACCACAGTCGTGGTATCGGAGAAGGATTTTCTGGTCACTACGATGAATATTACGGCCTAAACGTCGACACTGAAGCACTCGTGTATTTGATGCTCGCAAATGAACTTATTCACTCCATTGATGGCAGAGCTATTACTATAGCAGAGGTATTATAGCTTTAAATTTACTACAACTTGTCCTTTAAATGAATTTTCCTGTTAAATTCGTATATCAGTCTATAAAAGTATAAAGTAACTTAAAACATGCAATGTTTTCTTACTTTGTAAGCAACTAATGCATTTTTTAAATAACTTTTTATTTCATTCTGTAAACGTGATAGGCTGTGGGTTCGATTCACACTCGAGGAAAATAAATATTTAATATTTAGATTTCCTGCCATGCATGCCCTAGGCAGGGTCTGCATTCTATTCTATTCTAAATAGTCAAATCAAATTTTATTATTTAATTTCAGGATGTCTCAGGAATGCCAGCGTCCTGTCGACCAGTAGTTGAAGGTGGTACCGGGTTCGATTACCGCCTCGGGATGGCCATACCTGATATGTGGATTAAGCTGCTTAAAGAGGAACGCGATGAAGATTGGAAAATGGGTCATATTGTACATACATTAACGAACAGGCGATGGATGGAAGGAACTGTTGCTTATGCTGAAAGTCACGATCAGGTATTTTTTTATTTAACAAATGATTTATTATCACTCTGGTTTTTATTTTTTCTTCTATTTTAAACATTACAATAAATCTTTTTTTAACCAGTGGGTGAGTAAATGAAAATATATTTTTTTAATTCCCACTTAAGACATTATTAGTTCCTTATTTCCCGACCAATATTCAAGATGTTGCATGTTGATTAGCGAAATTAAACGCCGCACTTTGTCGTCTTATCGGAACAAGGATTGATAATCGAACCGGCATCAGTTAAATAAGTTAAGATTTCAGTCAGACTTTATCATAAAACCTTTGCGCTAAGACGGCCTCAAATAAAAAAATTACATTCATCATGTGGGAATTCTGGCCATTTGGATCAATTTGTCCAAAGGCCAGAATTTCCTACTGTCATCATACACTGAAATGTTACAGATAAATTTCAATTCAATTACTACTTTAATAAGCCCTATAATTTAATAACGGCCAATATTAATAATCTATCTCCTACGTCAATCTTCGATTGTTCCATATATCAATCCAATCTCTAGATTGGAAATAGGAGATAGATTATTAATATTGGGCGTAAGCCCATAATTTTTGACCCCTTCTTCATATTCGGCATTGTCAGATTTGTTGTTGATTAAAAATATAATATAGCCTTCATCCTTTTTCTTATGCTAACTTATTATCTTCAAACAGGCACTAGTAGGTGATAAAACAATAGCTTTCTGGTTGATGGACGCCGCGATGTACACGCACATGAGCACGCTGAGCGACCCCAGCCCGGTCATCGAGCGCGGGCTGGCGCTGCATTGTATGATAAGGCTTATCACACACGCCTTGGGTGGAGAAGCCTATTTAAATTTTATAGGTGCTGTAATTTGTTTCTGTTATTGATTTTTAAGGTGATTAAGTCGTATGAAAGTATATTTTTTAATATATCGAGGTAGCATATGCCATGGCTGTCGATTAAGGGAACGAATTTTGTTGAATTCTTCGCTCTTGTAATATAAATTGTGGCGTTGAGTTCCACCGCTCAACGGGGCCGACTGCTTTGATGTTCTTGATATTCTCTCTCTTTCTCCCTTGCAAATATGCTTTTTAAACCACTTAACTGAAGAAGAAATCTTCTTTAGTTCATTTGTATGTGATCGCTTTTTTATTTAGAAACGTAACTAGCTATGAGAGAAAGAAAATGTGTGCTCGCATCTCCCTCTTGCCCTTACAGTAATATAAGAAACATCGCTCTCTTTCTATTTTCACTCACTTATATCTCTCTCTCAACTTTCGTTCACATCGTCCGATCAGACTTTTCCCCAACATTAGCTTACTTCCCAAGCGTCCATAAAGGAAGAAGTTTCATATCAAAAGCTACACTATCACCTCTTAAGATCTTTGTTTTTAAATAGCTATGTTCAAAACAATTATATTGACAGTAAGTTTCGTACAGGTAACGAGTTCGGTCACCCCGAATGGCTTGATTTCCCACGAGCTGGCAACAACTCCTCCTACCACTACGCGCGGCGACAATGGCACCTCGTTGATGATGAGCTCTTGAAATACAAATATCTTAATCGATTCGATAAAGATATGAACGCGCTCGAAGAGAAGTATGGATGGTTGAGGTCTAATCCTGTAAGTTTGCTTTAATATAATATTCATTTTTCTATTTTTTTTTCATAAAATTTTACGTATGAAAAAATGAGGATATGAAATTAATTTATTTTCCCCAGTGAGAATTGAATTCACAACCGTCGTGCTTACAGTTGTACCGCTGCTCTACTACGGCTTTCTAATAAAAAAAATAACAAATTTTACAAAACAAACATTTCCAGGCATATGTATCTTGTAAACACGAAGGTGATAAAGTGGTAACTTTTGAACGTGCTGGTCTTCTCTTCGTGTTCAACTTCCATCCGTACCAAAGCTTCACTGACTACAGAGTGGGAGTAGATGTAGCTGGAAAATATCAGGTACCCATATACAGTACTACCGAGGAGTCGCGACCTCCATGAAGTTAATTCTAGATGGCTGCACAGATTTGATGTAACGATTTTTCATGCTTTTAATTATTTTCTTCCCCAGTGGACCTAACTTTAAGGCGGCCACGATTCGTCGATCGTACTGTAATTTTTATTTCAGTTTCATGCAGATTCATTCTATACGGACATTTTATTGCGAAGAATTCGGTATATAGAGGGAATGTAGTATTCAAGAATTCTGTTCATCACGCATTGCTATATTTTCGAGACATTGCATATTGAACAACGGAACTCAACACCGCGCTTTGTCTCCTTACGAGGTATTATTGTTTTTGAAAATTTCTCAATTCGATCCTATGGTCGTAATAAACTGTTATATGTATAATATATGTAATTTTTTTTCAATTAACACAAATATGTATTTTACAGTTTCATATTTCCATAAAATTTTCAAGATATAGTATATTGAGTGGCCTAATCTTCTTTTAAATATAAAATTATTAATTTTAATATTATGTTTCAGGCTGTGCTATGTTCGGATAGTAAGAGGTATGGCGGATTTGGAAGAGTCGAGCCAGATGGTGAATTCCATCACACACAAAGTATGCCATGGGGAAACCGAAATGATTCTGTGCAGGTATTATAACCTTTTCTTTTATTATGTTTGCAATTGTGACGCGACGTTAGTGAGTTCGATTTCCACTTGGGAAAAGAGATATTTAATATTTTCATTTCCTAGCTATGGTAACGAGCCAAATCACGGCATTGAGTTCCTACTACTCAAGACGCAGTGTCTCGAGAATTCTTATTTCTTACTAGCGGCCTTCTCGCGGCTTTGCCCGCTTGAATTACATGATTATTCATTTAAGAAATATAGATATTACAAATAGCCTTAACTATTAATTAATTGATTTGGATAAGTACTCACGATATTATTTGTAAAATCTTATCTAGTAGTAAAAGTACTTATCCAGCGCCATCTATTTAAGATCCCATCGTAATTAGTGATAGCGTTACGTGTATGAAAGAGAGTATCAAGATTCGTTAGTACCTACTATTTTTGTCAATAGATAGCGTTACTTGTATCGATTTTTTACTATCTCAAATATTAACGTCTTGAAAACTTAAATGAGTGAAGCGATTACAATGAAATAAACACTAAAACCTACCTTGATTTATTTGTAATTTTTATGTATAAAAGTTGCTTAAATTTATTGTGTACTTTTTATGTGATACGTGTTCACATAAACAGACAAACAGACAAAAATTCCAAAAATGTTGGAAATGGATTCTGTTAATTATTCTTTAACACCCTGGCTAATTTTTTTAAATATTTTCAATGTACAGAAATGACTTTTCTACAGATTTATTATAAGTATAGATTATATTCTTGTCCTAATACTAGGTTTCCTGCCTCCGTCTGCCTACCTTAAAAAACATATTTAATATTTTCATTTCTTCGCTCTGGTGTCGAGGCAAAGCGCGTCGATAAGTGCCACCATTCACTACATAATGCCTTTGGAATCCGGCGGAAGGTGGAGAGCAGAATGTTTTAACTCTAAGCTTCCTCTGCCTACCTTGCTATCTATATACGGGATACAGTGTGAATCTGAATAAAAATCAGAGTACTGATAAAATCCATAAGTAAGACGGTCTTACTGTGCCAATGTGGCCTCTATATAAATTTATAATTTTTCACATTTATCTTTCCTAAGTGTGGACAAACTAAAAATATTTTTTAAATTAAATATATATTAAATTTGTAAAAATCTTCCTACAGAGATGCTAATAACATAAATAAATTGTGAAAAAGCGTATAAGAATTTTGACGTAGTTCGATGAAAACGTAAGGCTTAGTAGTCTTAGTAGTCGCTTACGGTTTTCAAGAGGTACAGCTTCAAATCCCGCTATGTTGAAATTTTTATATGTTTCTAAAATCTATTATTTTGCTAAATTAATCTATGTAAATCTTTTACAGGTTTATATTCCTTGCCGCACTGCGTTAGTGTATGCCCGCTGTGAATAAATTTGTTAAATTGTTGTATAATTTTATCTGAAGAATATACATGAGTTATCATCACAATATTTAGATTTAGTTTAAATAACTAAACTAACATACAACATATTAATTTCTATTAAATCTATATAAGCCTTTTTTATTATTTTTAATAAAAAAATATCCTTCTAATGTATATTCTTCTAAATGCTAATTTGCCATATTATAGTGCTCAATTAATATTGTTATTTTTATATTATTTTTTGGTTGTTATATGAGCCAAAGTGTTTTATATAGTCAGAACTTTTATTATTATTATTGTTAAAATAAAATACCTTCAAGTTCAAAATTATATAAATATATTTTTTAATAAAAAGTTTATAAAAAAATGTTTTATTTTATGCTGGTACACCAATAAGTAAATTATTTTTGTCAGTACATGATAATGGTTTTAACCTGGATAGTGTTACTTTATAGCCAAATTCTTCTGCTAATCTTGCTCTATCTGAATCAATTATGGCCATACATCTTTCACCTCTAACAGTTAAAGGATGTTCCTTATGAGTTTGGTCGGCAGCATGACCAATACACAAATATTGATCTACAGACATACATCTAAATGTAGAACTTCTTGGGTAAACAAGTCTGTCCGTTGCATGGAGAGATCCATAACAGCAAGGACACAAGACAAATTTAGCATTAGCTATTAAACATTTATCTAAAACCAAGTCACTTGCAATACCACATGCATGTAAAGCAATCCCAATATCAAATTTTCCTATAAAGAAATCTAAATTGCATTGAAAAAAATAAACATTCTTTAATCCCATTTCATGTACTCTCTCTCTAGCTCTCAATAAAGATTGTTCTTTGTTTTCTAGTAATATAACTGTGCACTTCGGTAATAAATGGGCAATAAGTATACCTAAATGACCGCTACCACTGCAAAAATCTACTATGTGATTCCCTTCCTTTGCTATTGCTAGAACTGCCTGACTTAAATTTTCTAACTGTTGAGATTTCCTGAGAACTCTTTCGTTAGGTAAGTGGCCAGCGGCTGGATTAGCCCCATCAGGGATTAAACCCCAATCAACATTTATATCAAATTCTAAACTACTTATATTCAGCTCCATGCCTTCTTTTAGAACATCTAATGCTCTCTCTATGTCTTCAGGTTTCGTAAACAATCTTTTCTTGGGATTATGTCTTTTAGGATCTGATTTATATAAACTAACATCTTCTACTTTTGGTAGATCTAAATTTTCTAATAACACTGTCTCTGACTGAATAGTTTCTATTATTTTATTGATAACACCAATTTCTGGAATGTTGTTTACATTCATAAACCACTTGTATGTTAATGGGAATAATGACTTAAATACATCCTTTCCAATTATATGTATAACAATGTGATATGAAGGTAATAGAACTAGGTCTGCAAGTGTCAAAAAGGGCCCTTCAGCAAATTGATGAGTTAAGTCAAGATCTTCAATTTTTTTAGAAGAATTTATTTCATGCTCTTTAATTCTTGATTTCCATTTTCTTTGTTTACATATTCTTTCATCTTTTGTCTTATCATCTTTAGCTTCTTGACAAATTTGCACATTTTCTTTCTGTTCCTTCAAATTAGTTTCTTTTTTCATTTCCCTGGCTATTTTAAAGACATTATGTATTTTTACTGGTTTATTTAAATGATTTTCAAATCTGATCAAACTCTCTGGTATCTTCTCAATATTTTCACTGTCCAGTAATTGCTTCACAGTCTTTATTAAATCAACCTCACAAAATTTTGTCCAAATAGACACTTCATTTGGAGCCTGTAGGCAACCTTTTCTAAAACTAAGTAAACCATCCTCATATTCTTGTGCGGTCCTTGGAGATTTTTGTAATTTACATATATGACGTGATACTGCACATAACCCGGTTATTATTGTATCACCAAACAGCACTACTGGGTACAGACATGATGTTACTTGCCAAGGAATGTCATTCTTCTCTATAAAATTAACTGATTCAACTTTCAGATCTAGTAATGTTTTCTTTGAATTATCTTCTGAATAAACAAAATAAAGTTTTAAATCATCAGGATTACAATATTTATATACATAATATGTTATAAGTGATTCTAAAGAAATTTTTAATATCAATGTGTCCTTATGTTCTGTCACTGAAGTAAATGTTTCTAGATATAATTCTTTCTTCATTATAACTATTATATCATCAATTATTAGAGAAAACAATCTTTTTGTATATTCGTTTTAAAGTTTAGAGGTTATGTACAGTTTAATAATCGATGTGAGATGTCAATGTCAAGCAGTCGAGCAAAATAGCTAATCGAGTATGAATATTAAAAAAAAAACATAATGAAATAATATATTGATTTTCATAGTTAGAAAACTAACTATAAAATTAATTTAATTTACCCTATTAAATATCATAGGCTGATAGTTATAATATTACTGCTTTTATGTGTTTTTTTACCACTGTTAACTGACATTGATTGAATCAAATTGCCAAAATTTTCGCGTCTTACTTTTAATGATTTAAAAATATATCGTTGTTGTTCTTCATTTATGGCGTTCCAAGCGTTAATCAGTTCGACATTTAAAAATAAAATAAAAACGTGTGAAGACTAACGTAAGATCTGAAATAGTTTCTACATCCACGTCTATCGTGCTTGCCTATCAGAAAAATAATATCGCAGTCGCAAGTGTGTAAATGGCATTCAAGCATTTGTGAAGGGAAACTTGTGCACGTTTGTCGAGCAAGCGTATAAACTTAATATTATAGGTTTTATTATCTACTTTGACATTCATTCAGTGCCACAATTAGTAACGATTCCGCTGTAATTTCTTTTTATCTTTTTGTCCTTCGATAGTGTAAAATCGATTCAGTATTATTTTAATCGATTTTATTCAAGTCCAACGATATTGCTTATTTTCTTACAAGACATCCTTAAAAAATTTAGACTTTGACGTTGACCACAGGTAAGATTAAATATTATGGTATAATTTTAATAATAAATAAATTTGAAATGTTTAATAGCAAGTGAACAAAACTTACTACATTAAAAATGTGCATAAAAAATATTACGATATTTCTAAAATTAATTTAGTCACAACATTTAAGATAAAAATTGTTACCTTAAATTATTATAATATACATTTAATTAATATAAAAATACATCGTAAAATTATTGAAAACACATTTATTCAAAATATAACATAAATTTTTTAGTATACATATAATTTCTTTAACTACTTAATTGTAGTTTTTAGTACTTGTTTACGCGATGCCTGCTCATTTATTTATAAACCTTTTGTTAATATGTATAGATACTACTATTGGATAAAAGCCCACCGCGGTCAGACGAACGATGTGAACGTGTGATAGTGCACGTGAACCCATTTTACTAGTGTTGTTTATAGACTGTATGCGCGGTCTGTCGTCGACTACCGCGTACCGTAGTGAAGTCGCAGCCGAACTGATATTTAAGTGTTAAATTATTTAAAAAAAATAATATTGTACACAATAACTTGAATCTACTTTAATTAAAACACATGATAATTGAAAAATTTCAGTTTATAAACATTATTTGTTAACATTCTGTGCATAAAGTTGATAAATAAATTCTGTGTAGACGTTGCTATATGTGGTGGTAGTGCATTTGTTTATTTATAGACAGCGATTTGCAGTCATGTAATTATTGCAGTGGCGCTAAAATGTCTCAAAGGGATACAGCGATACATCTTGTGGCTGGAGGGTGAGTATAAGATCGTGTTTACAATTAATTAAAATCACTCATACATTATTCTACGCAACTGCGGTATTTGCATAATTTCGTTTGGTCGCAATAACACACATGTGTGGTCAACAAGCTGTTTGTATTTACGACGCACTCATTTTTTAATATTTATTTCAGTCTATTTTTGTATACCGGTTAAAAGTTTGAAATAATCTTTTAATTTATGTAAGTTAAAAATTTTTATCAAATTAAATCAACTTCATGCTGTATCCCACATACACCAGGGTAGGCAAAAGGAACCTAGTGCTAAGAAAAGTTCCCCACTTTCCGCCGAGTTCAGGAGGCATTGCGTGTTGAGTGGCGGAACTCAATGCCGCGCTTTGCCTCGACAATAAAAAAATCCAATAAGCAAAGTTTATTGCTATAACTTTAAAAAATAATAAAGTAAACTTAGAAAAACAAAAATATAAGAAAGATTAATCATTACTAACCAGTTATTTAAATTTAAAATGATTTAAAATATGGATTAAGCATTGAGCTAATATCCACATATTATTTACATTATTTAGAAAGAATATCAGTAATAATATAAGTAATATTAATTTTATTATATCTATAAGTTTTTAAAAAAGTTTTTGTACAATCCCTTAAAATATTTGTTAAGTTTCTTATATCATATATTTAATTTTAATGTTATTTATTACAGTCATCAATTCGTGTTATATCTTGAATATTATTGTATTATTTGTTCAACAGAATATGAATATCATAGATTAAAAATTTTAGGGTTGCCGGTACCGCAGGGGCAGTGGTGACATGCCCTTTAGAAGTTGTAAAAACTAGGCTTCAATCGTCAAAGGGTGTTGGTATACCACCACCACCACCATCAGGTGCGGCTAATTCAAGACGAGTTTGTTCCAAGATTCCAAAACATCAGGTGATTGTTATTTTTTTTATATATGTATATAGTAGGGAAGGCAGAGGAAACCTAGTATTTAGACCCACTAAGATTTAAGGCACTGCATGTAGAGTGGTGGAAGTCAATGCTGTGCTTGTGTTGTGACCAGAGCAAAGAGAAAAATAATTAATTCTCTTGAATCATATTGTGCTGCTACACTGTGACTGCCTATTTTATTGAACTGAAACTAAAGCTAAATAATTAAGTTTAACAATTATGAAATTATAAAGTTCATCTTATTTCTTAACAAACAGAATAAGTAAAGACATGCAACACATTAATTTTATTTTATAGTAGCAACCTGCTTGTGGCTTTGCCTGCTTAAGCTATACTATGATTCATATACTAATGAGAAGTCTTTTCATGTTTTAATAACATTTTTATTTCAAAGACTATATACATTGTTACGACCGAGTAACTTTTAGCAATTTTGAGACACAATTTTTTATTTATAACAAACACTTGAAATATAGCTAAAATACAATAGTAAAAACTGCATTTATATATTAACATATTTAGCCATTTCTGAGATTAGTATAACAAACTCACAGACAAACAGATAAAAATGTAAAAAAAGAAACATTGTTTTAAGTTGTATTACACTAATAAATGCCTACAATATCATATTTTCTTATATATCACCATGTGCAGATAGATTATTTACAATTTTATTATATTTTTGACTACCATAAAATATATATGTAAAGTAGGTAATATATTTAGCTATGAATTACTATCTCTTGGGATTCCGGTTCCGGTGTCGTTTACGTCAACTGCTCTGTGAAAAGCTCTCGCGTTTTTAATAAATATTAGTGCGAAATATCGATAATCCAGGGTAGTAGTCACGCTAAAAAAGTGTCTTGTGTGTGGATCTTTCGAAACACATTTGAACATCTGCAAAACTAAGAAGAAACAGTGAAATATCTCCAACTAAAATATTCTTTTCATACATCGGGAAGATATCTTGTCAACTGTCAAGCAATACGTGGGCATAGGCTTGAAACACGCAGTGCTGCCAACATAAAATCAAAAAGTTACAGATAACGTGTCAATTTTTTGCGTTCCGTTCCACGGCAAAAAGAAACAGAAAAAAAAATGCCTACCGAGCTGTCACCTGAGATGATGCTACTTTTGTCAAAGATGACTGAGCAATTAAACATTCAAACGAAAACTATAACCGAAAATGTCACGGCAGCTGTGTTGCAAAAGGTAGAGGAAAAGCTCCAACCAATAATGGAAGAAAATGAGAAATTGAAGGTTGAAGTAGACAAGTTAAATAAGAAGATACGTAATCTTGAAGTAAATAGTAAGAAAAACAACGTAATATTTCACGGCCTCCCAGAAATGGAAAATGAAAACTATGAAGACTTGAAATCTCTTGTGACTTTGACTCTCGATGAAATCGACGTGAAGCTCGAGTGTGGAGAGATTGATAAATTGCAAAGGTTAGGAAAAAAAGGACAAAAAACTGGAAAAATTAGACC